>JAXQKE010000048.1:130253-194179 GCA_037042355.1 Candida sp. Y128-05E | reverse complement strand
AATAATTCTTTTTGTAAAATATCTTTGGCATATTGGATACGTTTTTCACGTCTAATACCCAAAACACCTCTTCTACCAATGAAATCCAAAGCCACTTCACGTTCTTGGATGACGAAACCTTCTTCAACACAAGGTTTCAACATTTCCAACATTTGCCAATCATTAGCATCGTAACAAATATGTTCTAAAATATCACCATCGGGGACGACACCCAAAGCACGGAATACAATGACAATCGGTATATCTTCTTTGATATAAGGTAAAGTAGCTTTCAAAGTTCTTCCTGAAATCCCCTTTTCGTCTCTACCGTACAATTTGATTTGCATTGACGAAATCAATCTCGAACCCTTTTCGATTGCCGATCTGATTTCTGCTACATGGGAAATTGGTGAAGGAGCTGCTTTCTTGAACACTTGAACGATATTGGCGGCCGATCTTTCTTGGGCAATCAAAACTTTTTCCGACCCATTGATAACGAAATAACCACCCATATCGTAAGGACATTCTTTCAATTCATAAAACTCATGTTCACCTAAATCACGCAACATACAGAATTTAGATCTCAACATGATGGGTACTTTCCCCAAGTATACCTTGGTTTGTGGTTCTTCATCCTCGACCTTTTCTTCAATCCATTCTAATTCATTATCTGATTTTCTATTATTATCGTCAGATTTGAACACTCGTTTAGTCATATCTACATACAATGGAGACGAATAGGTCAAGTTTCTCAACCTCGCCTCTTGTGGGAACATAGGATGGGTAGTACCATCCCCTTCAGTTTGTGTTGGTTTCGAAATATAAATTTTTCCAAACGTAATTTCATATCTTCTATTTTCATGATCATGATCAGAAGTATGTTGAGCTGGCTGATCCAAAATCAAATGACTATCTTCCCACACCAATTCTTGAATGGTGGAATCAATAAACTCATCGAAAGAATCTAATTGTTGTGATACCAACCCTTTTTCTTGAAAAAACGCTGAAATCACCGTCCAACAATCTTCTGGCGTGATATTCTGCCCATCTTCCTCGTAATAGTACGGATCCTCGTTACCATTGACTTCAGCCATCTTCTACTAGCAGTACTGGATGATGATTGGAGGTATGAACACGAGTTTTAACCTTGTAGCTTACCAATTGCCATTCTACAACCAAACTTTTTCACCACTTATTTTGTTTTGGCCAAAATACACGACCTGACACAAAAAGAAAATTTTCAGATTTCTTCATACTGGAGAGATTGAATAGAATAGAATTAACTGAAATATCAATATGGAGAGGTGTCAGGGTCTATTTAGATCGATGTCGATCACTTGTAAGAGATCTTTACATTACAAGGAGATTGCCAAAAATTATCCTAAAGTTAATGTCAAAGATGTGGTATTAGAAAAACCCAGGTTTGGGTATAGAAAGGTCAGACCACCATTGATTTCTCAAGGGGTTAGGGAAACTATATTCCCAAGTACCGAGATTAGAAAACGATACGAGGCAGCCGGTAAACCAGTTCCTATCAAATACAGATCAAGATCAGATGAAATATCTAGAAGAAATTATGAAAAACTCCAAGAAGAAATAGCCACAGGTGAACCACATTTCCGTGTAGGTGAAAAGAAAGTATACTTACCCAAGGCAAGAGTAGTGCTCCTAAGACCAAACGCAAAGCATTCGCCTTACCAGGCGAAGTTTTTGGTTCCTAGAAACTTTAATAAAATGGACTTGAGAGATTATCTCTGGAATATCTATGGCTTAAGAGCGTTGAATGTTACCGTACAATTATTGCATGCAAAATTCGTGCGTGGAGGTGACGAATATGCTAGATATAGAGAGCCACAGTACAAAAAAATGACCATCGATATGTTGGAACCGTTTGTGTGGCCAGAAATTCGTCCGGACTTGATTGAAGAGGCTAAATATGACGCCAAGAATGAACGTGACGTTATAATGGAGAAGAATCGTACAGGATCAGATAAATTAAAACCAATTGAAGCGTTTGATGGGTTATACAAAGTGCCTGTGTTGCCAAATGCTTTCGTAGCAAGAAAATTCAAGAAATCGGGTGAAGCTATTGTTAAGGAATATAATAAGAATGCTGATTCTCAAGCTGATAAGGATTTGGTGAGGAGTTACTTGAAAATTGAATAACTCAAGTGAGTTGTTGTGCTACGAAGTGAGCACGAAGTGAGTACGAAGAAATTCGCAATCACTTGTTCTCAAGGAATATAACATAATCTAGAATAGATTCCATAGCATCTTGTAAATATAATGAAACAATAATAATAGTAATTAGTACGCGTTTTGTTGTATACCTAAGGGTACACAATATTAAAAATATAGCTAGTTATTGCGTCAAGTGATTAGTACTAACTTCCTATTGAATTGTTGCTCACTACGTGAGCACTTACAAAGGTGAGTCCAATCAACAATTCTTTTTCTTCTCGTGTCAACTAATATATTATAATATAACTATCTTCTTAAATACTCACTATCCCCAAAACTACCTAATGAACCTAAAACCAAAACCAAAACCAAAACCAGTACCATACAATCTATCTATAATCTACCAAAACCAACTTTTACGTTTCGATTTTTTCGGAGGAGAATCAGAAATAGAATCCTTCGATTCTATTGAGGTTGATACGGCAATTGGTACATCCTTGTCAGGTTCGCTTACTTCTTTGACATTAGCTTCACTTTCATTATCGCCATAGAAACGGTTTCGCAACGATTTCACCACGACATAGGAGTTTTCCAACATTGATTCGGGTAAATCCGGTACTGTTGAAGCGGCTACTGGCTGCTTCCAGTATGAATTAAGCATAGAAACTGGCAAATTGAATGTTTGTAACTGGGCTAATAAATCATGGAACCCTGGTTGAAGATAATTGAAGTAAATAAACCCTGAACCCGACTGATTAAATTCCAACCAAGCTTGAGCTTGGTCAAATTTTTCCCCCAGATTATTAAACTTGATAAAGGGTAATACCAACCAAATATTGAACATAAGTTTCCAGAAAAAATAAAAAGGAATAATATATTTCAAAAACAAGAATGCTTCAATCAATTGTAAACTGGCAAAGACAATCCAGTAAATGAACCATTTTTGCATATCTACCAAATAAAACTGTAACATTTGGTCATTAACCAAATCGTTGGAATTGAACAACATACCAATTGGTATGGTGTAACCGCCTACTTTCAAATTTGAATCCAATTTATTTGCCACATTTGAATACGATTCTAAGGCATTATAGCTCGCAATTATCGGATAAACCACAGACACAATGGTTCTAAAAGTTAGTAATTCCATAGGTAGCCATTAGTTTAGAATATATACATACGATAACATCAGAAATACACCCATTGTTAAATATTTGTAATTAGAAGAGTATTATATAATTTATCTGTGATCATACATTAATTTTCTCATTAGTGTCAGGTTTTGTTATCAGTAAAGACAAAAAATATTAAACAATCACAAAAATTGGCACAAAAACAGAGGGAAAGGAAGAGAAGAGAAGTATAGTTTAACAGTACCACTAAAGAACAACCAACCTCCTTCTTTTTTACATCTTTTTGCATCTACTTATCATTTCTGTTACTATGGTGATTATCTAACATAAAAATCCACGTTTATTATCATGTGACTAAAGGTATAACCATTATCACAAGATTGTAGATAGGTAATAATAGTCACAAACAATTAAACATCTTCCATGAAACGATAGGGTTTGAGTAAAATTACAAACAATGAATCATGTTGCATTGTTTGTGCTACAGGGGGACCGTTATATGTAAGTTACTGTATCGGACGTGATAAGATTTACAATCGCCGTGCTTGTTAAATCGGATAAACCAATTGTTGACAATGGTCTAGATCATTCTATAAATAAATAACGTATATTAAATCTCATTTCTATGTCCTCATTCTCTAACCTATAAACCCCCTTGATTTCAAATAATTGTAATTCAAGTTCCACACTAATTGCCCATTGTGTTCATTTTGTACTGCCGAATTCAACAGTTCCAATTCACCACCAGTGGTAAAATAACTACCACTATCCTTGGTAGTTAAGGAGTCATCTAATGCACCTCGAAGACTGGCCAGAGCCCCTTGTTCTCTGCTTGTTCCCGTAACCAACTGCGCCACACGTACTACTGGCAACGTCAACAAGTTATAATATTGATTATCAGGGTACAAACTAGTGCCCATGATAAACCCAGGGTGGACACTGAAAAATAACACCCGAGGATACCTTTCCGCGAACTGTAATGTCAATTGAATCAAACTCGATTTGGAATTGGCATATCTCTCAAATCGAATTATAAAATCATAGATTGATGGTTCAAACTTATAACTGGGAGGATAGAATCGAGGTAACTGTTTATATATCGATGAAGCGACATTAATCACCCGTGGTGCACATTCAGTGACAGCAAGTAAATTTGGTAACAATTTCAACGTCAACATAAATGGACCCACAACATTGACCTGATATTGAATCTCATAGCCATCCTCGGTATACTCCAACGGAGCTCCTGTCAAACCAGCATTATTAATTAATATATGCAACTTGTCGTTATTTTCAGCAAATGTTTTTGCAGCCTCGTCAATCGAGGCCAATCGACTCAAATCGAGATGAATATACTTCAAGTCTCCTAAGTATCGACCAGTCTTCTCGGACCTATTATACCTACCCACTCTAATCTGGGCCTCCCGTTTAATCATACTGATTGCTTCTCTCATCTTGAAATCATTTCTACCCATCAAATATACCACATATCCATGCAAGTATAAATTCAATACAGTGTATATCCCGATTCGACTGTACCCTCCTGTCACTATAGCAATCCTACGATCAACCGTAGGGTTTAGATATTTGCCACTTGTGGGATCGTAATATGTCATATTTAGTAAGTTACTCTGATTTGTAGTTGCAGTTTTTCTTTTTAAAAATTCATGTATCTCTATATATATATGTATGAATTTTTATATTTTTTTGTTTTAAGTCCGATGGTTTTCCATGGCGTTTGATAGCCATACATATCATTGCCTAGCTACCATACGTATCATCTATTATGTGCCACGAAAAAAATTGTAGCTGCAATTGTCATGTGAAAATGAAAACCTACCCGGTCCATCGTCTGCAACATCTCGCAATATTAAACCCTCTTTAGGCACACAATAGGATTTTAGGTTGATTTATCATGTGAAAGGAGTCCCTTTGACTGCAAATTTTCAAAGTTCCAATCCCAAGTAATTTTCGATGTGTCTTCGTCTACAACAAGCGAGTTAAGTTCTTCTGTAACACCACCATCGTTAAAATAAATCCCACTATCTTTCAATTGTAAGGTTTCATCCAATGCTCCTCTGGTACTCGATAAAGCCCCTTGCTCTTTAGTTACACCCACGAGATAGGTCGAAAGTTTAATAAGTGGCCAGGTTACTAACTGCCAAATATAATTCCAATCGCCTTCTAAGTTAGTCCCCTTGACCAAACCAGGATGATGTGAACAAAAGAATACATCAGGATATTTTTTGGCAAATTGCAAAGTCAATTGAATAATGGCAAATTTCGAATTTGAATAACGACCCCAGGTTGAAAGGAAATCATATTTGGGGGTTAATTTATCGGAAGGATGATTGTACTTTGTGGTCATGGTGTAAAGGGTTGAAGATACATTAATCACCCTAGGCATGATTTTACTTTCAGTAGCTACCTTCTGTAAAAGTGGCATCAATCTCAACGTGAAGAGAAATGGAGCCACAACATTTACTTGATACTGAATTTCGTAATCATCTTTAGTGATTTCATATCGAGTACCCATTAAACCTGAATTATTGATTAAAACGTGTAATTTAGACTCCTTAGCTAAAAATGCATCGGCTGATTTCGCCACTCCTGCTAAATCAACTAAATCCAAATGATGGTAGAATAATTCCCCCAAATAACGACCATCTTTAACTTCTAATGGATATTCATCAACACTAGCTTTAGCCAATCCTTTGATAGTTTCAATAGCTTTTGTCACTCTGGATTCGTTTCTACCAGCAATGTATACCACATATCCATGCAAGTATAAGTTCAATACGGTATATACACCAATTCCACCGTTACCACCAGTTACAATAGCAACACGACGGTCTTTGATTGGATTCAAATATTCAGCAGTTGTATGGTTATAGAAGTTAGCCATGGTAGATTGAAGTTGTAGTCACAATATTTTTCACTTGGTATAGGATCTCTTTATACCCATATTCGCCACTGTAAAAGAATTTCGGTTACCGGATAATGAAATGAACCGAAATGAAACGGCGCACTTTTACTACAAGAATTCCCTATAAAGGGAAATGTGTATTAAACGTTATCAGTAATAGGTTAAATGAAATGTTGTTATATAGTAGTTTGGTATACTGAAAAAAATCCAAAATTTTTATGACATCACAAAGATTAATGTGTAATCTTATAGTGTAATGTGTAACTTTCTACTCATAGTTAATGTCCAACTCTCTATTCATAATCCAATTTGAATCCTTTTTTGTTCAAATTTTCTAAATTCCAAGACCAAGTAGTTTTATTATTCTCAACGTTAGCAACTACTTTGCTTGTTTTGGAAACAGCACCACCAGTAGTTAAATATTTTCCGGAATACTCCTTGATTGATAAATCATCCAATGCCGCTCTTAAAGTAGCAGTTGATCCTTCTTCATTGGTTACACCCACAGCAGTATGAATCATATCACTCACCTGTTTGGCAAAGAACCCAACTACGGGAACACTTTTTTGATAATCATACAATCCACTGTTCATGACAATACCCGGGTGTAGTGAGATCGAAAGGATATCGGGGTATCTCCTAGCTAATTCATTGGAGAATTGAATTTCGGCACCTTTGGCGTTACCATATCTAACCATAGTAAATAACATACTTGGAGAATAGTTAATAAGATCAGAAGGATGGAAGAATTTAGGAGCTAAGTTATGACCGAATGAAGCAACATTGATAATTCTGGGTTCAATTTTACCTTCTGAAGCCACACCTTGTAAATTAGGTAACAATTTCAATGTCAACAAGAAATGACTGACGAAATTAACTTGATACTGGATTTCATAACCATCTTTAGTAATTTCATAAGGTACACCCAATAACCCAGCATTGTTGATTAAAATATGTAACTTATTCTCCCGAGCTTGAAATTCTTCAGCAGCTTTGGCAACCGTTTGCAAATCTAATAAATCCATGTAAATATAATTGAATTTACCCACAAATCTAACCCTTTTTTCATCTTCGGTATAGACTTGAATTCTCTTCTCAGCTTCTAATTGTATTTCCTCGATAGCTTGATTGATTTTGGCCTCATTACGACCTAAAATATAGATGGTATACCCATGTAAATATAAATGTAAAATCGTATACCACCCAATACCTGAATTACCACCGGTGATAATTACGGTTCTTGAATCCATTTTTGGATTAAGATATGGAGCCGTTGTTGGATCGTAAAAGCCTGTATTTCCCATTATACTTGGCAAATAATCCATGGTTATTGTCTGGTATTATATACGGATAATTCATCAACTGTGTGCTTAATCTGGCAGATTGCATGTGCGGGCGACGAGTCTCAGATTCCGCAACGGGCAGTTGCGCGGCTGTGTCCACTGTAGTGAGACGAGAGACAATACTGACAACAGATTCACAAATTGAATCGACCCTACAACTTAGTACGGAAGTCGCAGGTATTAATCTCTCATTTTATTCAAATACTTTCCCTATGAATATTCTCTAGCTCGTTTTCCTCATCTTCAGAATCTCTTCTTTTACTCGGAGTTTCCTCTTTGGGTAATCCCATGCTAATCTCCTTTGGGTATCTCCATGAAATACCAGTATAGACTTATGCTATTCCTCGGAGTCTCCACGTAGCGCTTAAATAATCACAATAAACCTCAAATTAATCGTTGTGGACGAATTAGGGTATAGTAGAAATCCGACTGTGGCATTTAATGTTATAAATTTTATTGATAGTAGATTAATTAATAATTCATGCATTTTATTTACAATAGAGGGAATTATATACATAAATAGACCTTCAATCTACTTGGAGGTTTTAAGGAGTCTATAAGATATAACCAGGCCCTATATAACCACAATTGGATATGTTTAAACGACAATTCGATTGTGGCTTGAACAAAAATCTTGGTCAATTTTTAGCAATTGGCGACTGGGAAAGCACCAATCGCTAAAAGCTACATTCTCGAAAATGATGAAATCTCAATAAGTCTTCATGACGTGATACTGGTTAAGATGAGTGGAAATGACAGTCGTATATATTTACACAACACCCGGAAAATGATCACCTTTCACCAGTTATATTCCAATTAAGAATCATTCTCAATTGGAAAGCCTAGTGTCACTGGTAATTTCAACCAACAATACCCCCAGACCACTACCAATACCTCAATACCTATAGGTACTAATCATCTTACGAAACTAATTGCCCACCATAATATTAACTAATTTTGGTCGTAACTCCAATAAAATTATTTACCAAGTTTACTGGGAATATCAAGTGAATACGATAACCCTAGCTCGCCTAATCCAAGTAATTAATCTTCGCATACAATAACGAAACTTAGTTTACTAATCGATTCTGGTTTAAGACAATTAAACCTAATTTGGCCAAAAGCTACCCGCTATACGTTCTATCCCTGGGTAACCTGAAACGACTATAAATCAAAATAAATATCATAATGTTGTTGACATTTAGGATTGAATGAGGATTGACAATACATACATTTATTATCATTCGAAGAATATTCTGCGAAAGTCAATTGTTTCCAACACCCACCACATAAAATTACCAATTCACCAGTCAATTCATGTTGGGTCCACCGGACTATTTCATGATTTGTTGATTGTAAGTGACATTGATAACATGGGTAATAATCCTGGCAACATGAAAACTTAATAGCAATTATATCTAATTCGCTATGATAATGTATACACCTAGTATGGTTATCAATGACCAGACCAAGCACTTCCACCATTAATGTGAAGTTTATAGCCTGTCTCTTACTAATCTGGAAATTATTCACCCTAAATCGTAAATTTTCCAAGACACACGCCAGAAATTTATTTTGGCTGCAACTCTAATTAAATTATTGGTTCCTTACATTAAATAAATTTGAATAAACGAAATCAGTAAGTCTTTTTACTTCTGTATTGATATGTTTACTGAGATAGAATTGTAAAGTGCCAACAAAACCAAGCTGCATTGGCTTAATTTGAAATAAGCCTGACCTATAACCAAGTTTTTTAAATTGAAGGTGGTTAAAAATAATCGGTAAGGAACCTCGCTTATATAAATTAAAAAGCAAACTAAATGCAGCAGAAAGTATAACTAATTGAGATATTGAGATCATTTGGGTTTTTATTTACGGTTGGACATGTATCTAACAGATGTTCCTTGCAGCTTTATGTTATTAGTACTCAATATCGAATAACGGGAGGTATGCGATAAGGGGTACTCCGATTACCTTTTGGGCACAAAGAAGACTGTATTCACCACTATTCAAGACAGGGATAATATATTTTGTCTTTTTAGAGAAACTGATTAGGTGTTTCTACACTACAGCATGTACTGAGTGCAAAATTTAGTCTACATCGGGATGTAAATTGCTAAATTGTCTCTAGTGTGGTCCTGAAACATCATCCAAGTTTAATATAAAACCAATTAAGCTACTTATAGTTTTACTGGACTTTTTTTCTCCTATTCAAATTTTAGAAATGTGGTTAAAAATTATTGCACTCTCATTAGCAAGTCAAGTCGTTGTTGGTGAAATTAATCATCAAGATAACGATGTTCGTCTGTATGATGCCGATAAGTACATGGAAAAATATAATAGTTATATGAACAAATATGTCAATGGTCATGGTAATGGTTACGGTAACGGAAACGGAGTTAACCAAGGTAACAATAATGGAAACAATAATGCCGGTCCTAACAATGGTGGGAATGGAAATGGTAACGGTAACGGTAATGGAAGTGGTAATGGAAATGGCAATGGAAATGGAAACGGTAAGACCAAACGTGCCAACCCCCAAGGAAACAATCAAAATAATCACGATTCCTGGAAGACTTTAGCCAGCCAATACTCAAACAAATATGGTTGGGGTAATGGTTATGGAAATGGAAATGGAGCTAACCAAGGTAATAACAATGGTAACCATAATAGTGGATCCAATGGTGGTAATGGAAATGGTAACGGAAACGGCAATGGAAACGGCAATGGAAACGGCAATGGAAACGGCAATGGAAACGGCAATGGAAACGGCAATGGCAATGGAAATGGCAATGGAAATGGCAACAACCGAAACAAGAGAGATGGCAACGGAAACGGCAATGGAAATGGCGATGGTGAAAACAGTGGTAATGGAAACGGAAATAACAATACTGGAGATAATAACGGTAATGATAATGGTAACGGTGATGGTACCAATAATGGTAATTGTAACGGAAACAACAATGTTGGAGATGGGAACGGTAACAACAATGGTAACACTGGTGGTACCGATAATGGTAATGGAAATGGAAACAATAATGGTGGAAGTGGTAGTATTTGTCCAGATTCAGCTACCATTGAACCAAGCCCAGAACCTAGTCTTGTTGAATCTTTTTCTGTTACTGTTGAATCTTCAGAGGTTCCTAGTACCACTGAATCTTTTGCTCCTACTAACGAACCTTCAGTTGTTCCCAGTTCCGCTGAATCTTCAATCATCACAAGCTCTGAGCCTGTTGTTATCCCCAGTTCTACTCCAATTCCATGGTCTTCATCCCAAAATGAAACAACTGTCCCACCCGATTCTAGTGATATTGACTCAACCATTCCAGGTACATCATTGGAAACCGAAAACTGCCCTGGTGTTGGTTGTGAAATTGTAACCACCCTTATAACTATCACTTCATGTAGTGAAGGGGTTGAAGACTGTCCAGCAAGAACAGAACTGGTTGAAACAATGGTGACCGTGCCAATTCCAACTGATGTTATTGAACCAGAGCCAATTCCTACTGATGATATTACTCCAGAATCATTCCCCACTGATGAAATTGCTCCAGAGCCTATTGCTAATGCTACATCAGAAGTAAATACAAGCAACGTTATTGAACCAGAGGGATTCTCAACCAATGTTATTGAGCCAGAAGCATTTTCCACAGATGTTATTGAACCAGAAGCATTCTCTAATGAAATGGCCCCGGAAGCCACACCCACTGAGGACAGCCCCCAACCCAACTACACTGTAGCCACAACACAACCGCCACTAACCTCGGTTGCCCAAGTCTTTGAAGGGGGAGCTCATCAGGTAACCATAAATGGGTTATTGGCGCTCGTCGTATTCGCTTTAGTCTAAATATAGTAAATAAATTATAATAAATATCCTGTTTTTGAACCCCTAGAATCGAGACTCGAGAATAACCCCTTGTAATTAAGGGAACTAGATTCAACACTAAAGCGTAAAGTTTTTTTTTATTTATAGTTACGCTGAAATGTAGTAACAAAAGTGAAAAGTCGTAACTGTTATTGCTTCCAGGGGTCATAAGTGAGTAGCGGTATTCAACCGAAGGGTTACTAACTTGATTATTTGCTCATCTTATCATTTTCACTAACCGATAATTCGCTCAGTCATCTTGTTCAATCTTGTTCAATCTTGTTCAATCATCTCGTTCAGTCATCTCGTTCAGTCACCTCTATTCATCTAGCTTCACGCACCTTGGTTAATCACCTTTATCACCTCCAATCATCTTGATACGCTCGATGATCTTCACCTTTTCGCTTGCCCAATTATCTCGCTTCGCCCAATGATACCCCTTACAGTTAAATATAGATCTTCGTATAGTTTATTTATACTTACGCAAATATACACCGTATATAAATGTATATATAAGATGATAAAACACCAATTACCATATAATACCAATTACCATCTAGTCTAATATGTTATTATTCACTGTTTTGTTAGCTACTTTTGTTGCTGGGATGGATAGCGCCCAAAACGACTACGAGTATGATATACCTCAATCGGACTATGGCAACCACTACACTTATGCTACCCACTATAGCGATTGGCAACATTACGCTCCATCAGTTACTATGTACAAACTGGGCTATGATCCATTAGGAAATGGGCAGGACAATGGGAACACTAGTCAGGGGAATGGACAGAATAATGGCCATGGTAATGGGTTTGGCAATGGAAATGGGAATGGACAGGGGAATGGGAATGGAAACGGGAATAGTAATGGGAATGGAGATGGTAGTAATAATGGTAATGGCAATGGAAATGGAGGTGGTAGTAATAATGGGAATGGGAATGGCAATGGCAATGATAACATTGCAGCAGTCACAAGTGAAACAAACAACCCAGTTTCAACTACATCTACTCAGACGACATCTACCTCCTTAGTTACACCTACCCTGGAGCCAACCTTACTTCCTGAAGTATTGACTGGCGGTGGTAACCAAGAAACATATTCAGGATTGCTCTTTTGTTTAGGGGTTTTATTACTTTGATTGTAAAAGAAGGTGATTAAATCAGCAATCAAACACATAGTATATAATAATAATATATAAGATTTGATTTTTGGTGAATCGTAAATGTAAAATTATTGATCCCCAACATCTTGTAGATCACATGGAGTGTATTGTTATTGTTGGATTGTGTGAAAAGGGAAGGAGAAAGAAGAAAAAGAAGGGGAAGAAAGAAAATGGGGAGAACAATAGTAACTAGGAGTACTCTTGTAACTAGTTAGATAATTATTAAGTGTAACTAGTGCTGGTAACAACCAAGACTATTGTAATTGTAATTGATCTCTTCCCTCTTAATGTGATTGTAATCTAACCCACCTGTATATAAACATATTGTCTCCACTTCGGATTAAAATCTCCACTCCGCGGTTAGTATCCCTTGACTCCTATCCTTAATTTTTTATAAAGCTTTCATTCATTTGATTTAGATTTATATTCCTTCTTTCTTTCTTATCTTATCTTCTTATCTTCAATCATGTCATTACGTACACTTGGATTGAACTCTACTTTCAAAACTTTATTCAAAAAACCTCAGGATGTTGGTAACACTTCCATCTTAACTATCCTTGACTTCAAATCAAAACCTCAGGAGTCGTTGGATAATATCTTGATTCGTTCAGATCAGGAAATTGGTGGCTTCTCTCAAGCTGATTTTGATATCACCAATAATACAGGTCATTTCCACGGAAACTTAAACTTGGATTTACCAAAGAATAACCCGGAAGTTACCCGGTCTGGTTATGCCATGTTCAGAACTAAAGACCAGAAGGAGTCATGGTTGTCTGGTTCTAATTACTGGGACTGGTCCAACTATCAAAGCTTGGCTTTGAGAGTTAAGGGGGATACCAGAAAATATTTAGTCAACATTCAAGCCAACACCCCCCTTGTTACTGATCTTTTCCAACATCGTTTGTTTTTAGATAAACCAGGTGAATGGGAAACTGTTGTTATCCCTTTAAATGACTTTGTCATGACCAATTGGGGTGTTATTCAAGATGGATCGGAAATTAATAAACTGGAAGTGAAAACTATTGGTATAGGTTTGTTAGATAAGACTTATGGGCCATTCAGTTTGGATATTGACTGGATTAAGGTTATGACTGGCTCAGAAGTGGAAAGTTTGGGCAATAATGTTCACAAAATTGAATTGCAGGAAAATGAATCAAGAGAAAATGATGAAGAAATAGCAGAACATAAACAAGAGGGGCAAAAGAATGCTATGGGCGGTAAAGGTGAAGATGTAAAGAGTACTGTTTTTTAATAAAATTTTCACTTTTTCATTTGGCGATATCTCCATGACAACCAATCCCCTAATTTCATGCAATTGAACGAAAGGAAGAAAACGAGGAATTCTTTGACACCGCGATACAGATAACAGTGGTGTATTACAAATATATTCATAGTAAAAATTAGAATAAAAATAATAAAAATCCAAAAAACGATAAAAATCGAAATAATATTAAAAATAGCCAGCAATCAAGAAGTGTTCAAATGAGATTTACTAAAGAATAGTTGATTTTAAGTATATTTCGATGATTTGATGTATCAAATGTTAGGGGTATTTGGCGTGTTTATCAAATTATTTTGATTTATCGCAAATAGCATGATTTCAATCTATTCACAATGTTTGTGACATTTTATTGACTATATATACTAATAATACATGACATGATAAAAATGCCAAAAACTCAGCAAGTGTATCAAATGGTGATTAAAAGAGTTCAATGCCTGATCAATGTGAAACCGGTTGGTTATTATTGATGAAAAGTGCTTGAATCAAATAAAAGCTTGATAAATCAAAGGAGAAGACGTTGGAGCGATCGAGGGGCGATATTACTGAAAAATAAATCAAGGAATAAACATAATCAATAATTAGAGATATCAAGTGACCCTGCAAAGATCTCAATATCGTTATTTCAAATTAGTTTGACAAACTATTGTTAAATTTTGATAATCCTTTCGTGATTATCAAAATTTAGTCGAAAGCTTGAACCTGCCTAGTTTAGTATCTTATCTTCCTATACATATGTGTGTGTTTCTTATGGTATATAAATTATATAGCGTATATACGATGGCAAAGAACTCTGCTTATCTGATTCTAGAAATTGTGGGGTAGCCAACTCCTATTGTAAGGAAATCCTTATCGAAATTTACTAAGTAATTATCAAACCAATAAAAAGTCAGCTTCCTTTCTCCTCATTTCGGCAGTTAAATTCCAAAGCTTATTTCCTGATTTTAGAGTTTAGTTGCGCTTCCCCACCTTCTCTGGTCTTATCATCATTCCCAGTCATTTATAAAACAAAGTCAAATTAACATGTAATCACTTTGATCTGCAGTGAGGTCGCGTGTGATTCACGTGTGTTAGGGTTACAACGTTACCAAGATTATTTTTTGTGAAAATTGATTTACGCACGACAGAAAACTTTTCAGTCTCTCAGCTCATTATAAAAGGTTTCACTTAGACCCTATATTCTTAGTTTTACTATTATTCATATCATTTATTAAAAATGGCAAGAGGCCCGTATGTCTAGCAATAGATCGACCGAGAGATGGTGCAACACAATGATTGCAAAGTTTACTTTGGATGAGTTGTCTTGTATTGATACATTTTGTACTCCTGCAACTTTAGTTGTGGTTCTCGTTATAACGGTTACCAGGTTTTTATCTGGAGGGAGCCTTGTCAACATGGTATGCTAAGCATACCATGTTATAATAATCAGATTAACGTAATCTTATTTGGATTTTTCAAATAAAATTATATTTTTTGACTATTATAGTTAGATATATTGCTTGTGCAGCATATCTAATTGACTGGCTCGTAGACCTCGTAATTTGTAAATATACTAACATTTTCAGAAAGAAGCATTTGAAAAGATTGGCAGCTCCATCCCACTGGATGTTGGACAAATTGTCCGGTACTTACGCCCCAAGACCATCCCAAGGTCCTCACAAATTGAGAGAATCCTTACCTTTGGTTGTCTTTTTACGTAACAGACTTAAGTATGCTTTAAACGGTAAAGAAGTTAAAGCTATCTTGATGCAAGGTCACGTTAAAGTTGACAACAAAGTCAGAACCGACTCTACTTTCCCAACCGGTTTCATGGATGTTGTTGGTTTAGAAGCCACCAACGAAAACTTTAGATTAATCTATGACATCAAAGGTAGATTCACTGTCCACAGAATCACCTCTGAAGAAGCCTCTTACAAATTAGGTAAAGTCAAGAAAGTCTTATTAGGTAAAAAAGGTATTCCTTACGCCGTTACCCACGATGGTAGAACTATCAGATACCCAGACCCATTAGTCAAAATTAACGATACCGTTAAAATTGACTTGGCCACTGGTAAAATCGATGACTTCATCAAATTCGACACTGGTAAATTAGTTATGGTTACTGGGGGTAGAAATTTGGGACGTGTCGGTGTCATCACCCATCAAGAACATCACCACGGTGGTTTCGATTTGATTCACATCAAAGATTCTTTAGACAACATGTTCGTCACCAGAGTCACTAACGTTTTCGTTATTGGTAACGAAGCCGGTAAACCTTGGATCTCTTTACCAAAAGGTAAAGGTATCAAATTATCTATTTCCGAAGAAAGAGATAGAAGAAGAAACTTATAAGTAACTTGTCTCAAGTGAAAATAAGTGGATTGGGTTTGTATATTTATAATGTATAATATCCTTTTTTAAATTAATTTAATTTAGTGTATATTAATGGTAGGAAACATTTTGGTCTATTAAATGTATACATATTGATTATTCACTTGTATTTTGATATGTCGTAGTGCAGTAGGTAGATACGGGGTGAATCATTATGAATTCAATAAGACAAATTGACATTCATATTTATTGTCTAAATCGAATAGTTAATAATAGTTTAGCCCATGTGGTTCATATACAGATACAAGTAAATCGGAGTTGCTGCTCCGATATAATATAATCAGATAATCAACAATTACATAGAAGAAAATAAAGAATATCGGTTCTTGATAGGTAGATGTTGTAACTTATCTTGTGTTTATCGCCTGGGCGCCCAGCTTTCTAAACCTAATCAGTTTTAACCCAGGTTTGGTTGTGTTGGTTACTTGTAGAAATCGGGCAAACTGGATAAATATAAGGTTTTACAATGTTAACCTGGTAAACCCTTGTTAATATTGTTCTTCTCTTTGCTTTTCTCTACTTGCTTATCTTCTTATCTTTATCAATAATTGATTAATATTTCAGGTAGCGTTCAATTTCTTAACTATGACGTCGGCCCGAAAAACGTTTATTGTATAAGAATAATTAATTTCCATTAATCTTCAATTGCATCGGAAATGACATCAAGGTATAGAGTAGAGTACTCGTTAAAGACACATAGAAGAGACTATTTCATAGAATGGATTAAAGCATTGCTTGCGGTTCCGTTTGTTTTACACGGGGATGCAATGTCCTACGACGAAGATTCGAGTATCACCAATACTGACAGTAACTTTGACCTTGGTAAAAAACAGGTTGAAATTGCCCAGAATTGTAGTAAACGGTACTTGGAAGTGTTTGATGATGTACAGCGGTTGATTGATAATACAATTTTATTAGATAAAATTAACGATGATGATCCATCTCAACATTTGGTCAGTAGATTACGGAAATTGGTTCCGTCAATTGGCCGTTTTTTCACGCCCTTGCCATTAAAAGCCGCTTATCTCCTAGAAGATACTAGAAGAGGTATTTCAAAAAGACGGTTGGTGGCTCCATCTTTCAATGATATTCGTATTATTTTGAATACGGCTCAAGTTTTAAGTTTGGGACAAATATACCATGATGATTCCCCCAATAAATTGAAATTAATTACCTTTGATGGTGATGTCACTTTATATGAAGATGGGAAAAGTTTGACCCCGACCGATGATGTGGTAACAAGATTACTTGAGTTGTTAAGGTTGGGATTCTTTGTGGCCGTGGTCACGGCTGCAGGGTACCCTGGTCAAAATGGTGCTGCTAATTATTACCAACGTTTGAAAGGATTGGTCGATTCCATGAATCTGCATGATTGCCAATTAACCGATTGGCAAAAACGAAACTTATTAATCATGGGAGCTGAATCCAATTATTTATTTAGGTTTGATACTGAATTAAAAGGGTTTAGATTCATCGATTCTAATGAATGGTATTTGCCAATGATGAAAAATTGGGATAAAACTAAAATTGAGTACATTATGGAAACGGCTTACCAACATATAAAGCATTTACAAACGAGGTTTGATATTGCCGAGCATACCACCATTATTAGAAAAGAACGCTCGGTGGGGATCATCCCCAATCCGGGCTATAAGATTCTTCGAGAATACTTGGAGGAAATGGTCCTCTCTTGCTCGACTAAACTAGCAACTATCCTGACGGAACCTTCAGGTAAGAAATTAAATGTTAAAATCTATTCCAATTCTGAGGATGCAAAATCGGCTCCTCTTGTTAAACCCACCCAAGACATTCGTGTGTGTGCGTTTAATGGTGGTTCGGATGTTTGGGTTGATATTGGTGACAAAAGTTTGGGTGTAGAAGCTTTACAAAGATACCTCTGTAGTACTGAAGATTACCATAATCTGTGTCCTATATTAAAAAGTGAAAGTTTGCATGTCGGTGATCAATTTGCTAGTGTGGGTGCTAATGACTATAAAGCTAGATTAAGTGCTACAACTGCTTGGATTGCAAGCCCAAGAGAAACGGTCGAACTTTTGGACGACTTGATCGGGGTAGTTACCAAAGAACATTTAACTAAACGATAATTCAAAATTAATATATATATATATATATATATATATATATATAGATTATATAAACTAAAGGTAAACCAATAATTATAGTAAAAATTTACGTTTCATTTGTAGTGTAAACAAGTACTTCGTAATAGTATACCATATCATCTACAACTTAGGCCACAGCAATCATATGTATTGGTTCAACAACATAAACATTACTGTATGCAAATCCTATGATATATCAATTATCCAGTTCAACATCGATTTGTCTAGTACACTGGTTGAGAGTAACTGTTACACTTAAAAGTGCCAATCTACATATGCGATATGCTAATGTAATATCTTATTAAATTTATTAGGCGGCTAATTTAGTATTCTTCTAATTAATAAATAATGGTAATCCGTAAACTACGGGTGCAGCACCATTCAAATACTTCAAAGTACACACGTCTCTGCTTTGACTAATTGCTCTACTTATGTTTACCAGCTTTTGATCGTGAAACAAACCCCATTTCTCAAAAATTGAATTACTAAATGAATCAATATCTTTATCTGTGACATCCCAAAGATTCACCATGACCATAGGAGACCCAAAAGTTAACCAATTCAATATGTTCCCACATGGTTCCAAAGTTCCATTTGTCTGAATAATTCCCGACGAACATCCAATTAATAAACTGGGTGGTAAATCGATACTTTCCCTGGAAAATTCCTTAAGCAAACTAGATGTTCTCAAATAATGATCACATCCACCATGTCCTAAATATACAAATATCTCTTGTTGCTTCAAACTTTTGATCAATTCAGCTTCATTGGGAACCTCACCAATTAATCCAGTCCAATTCGATCCCGATTGGAATTTATGTTTGAAAAGTTCTTCGGTTCTTCGCAAATCACCACCAGGATTTATCAAGTAGTGTAATTTAGATTTATTTGCTATGGTCAAATTCAAAGGAGTCTTTCGTATCATTTTAAGTAGCATGTTAACATTTGTAACCCGAGAAACCGACTTATTTCTTAAGAATGATAATGATTCCCAGGGGAAGAACGAACAACTTGTCCCAGGAATTAATATTATATGGTCACTTCTAATTTTAGTTCTAATGTTCTGGTATTTTTCAAGCAATTTTCTGATTGGTGTGCCCAATAAGGTTGCAAGTTCTCCATACCCGTTTATTTCACCATGTAAAGATAATGAGTCCAATAAATAATAAACTAAATCATCGATTTTCAGCCTGTCGTCGAAAGATTCGGTATCATAGAATAACTTGATTATATTATCGTCCAATTCCATATACTTCTTTAATGGATTTTTTCTCGATGGTAGGGATTTACTCAAAATGGTTTTAAAATCCACACAGAATTTTTTGAAAACAGAATCATTGATGTAATGGTTGAAAACGCTGGCAAACCCACCGAACCAATACTTTTCAACATGGTCCATTAATTCTTGGAGTTCCATATCCAACGAAAAACGTAGCTGCCACCACTTCTTTTTCTCTTCCTTTGTAACAATTGATGACGTGAATGATGACTTTGTTGATGAATTACTATCCCTGATAATTTGTTGAAGGTGCTTTTTCACTTCTTCAAATGACTGTGTAGCTTCACCTCTGTCTTTGAATCTTTGTAAAGGAATTCTCAAAAAGAATGGACTTTCACCATTTACAAATTTTGACATTAGAATATCTCCAGTTGAGTTACAAATATCAAGGTTAATGATCGTCCAGTTATTTGGCACAAGCAGATTCATCTCGACATTTAGGCTCATTGACAATGACTTGAAATCTGGTACAGTAGATGGTGATTCAACTATCGCTGGTAATAAATTATCGACCCCATTTGAAGAATGGTCCATTGAAATATCATTCTTGTACGAAATGGAGTTGGCATACTCTTGCAAGTAATACAAATCCATCAAAAGGGTTGTATTAAGTTTGAAAACACTCATGGATGATAGAAGCAACAAGCAATGGTTCAAGACATTTTGGAAATCTCTGACAAGATAAGGACTCATATTTTCAATCTTATTTAAAAATGAGAATAGCAAATCTTTGCAGTATACCAATTTATTCAATATTTCGACTGGTGAAAATGTGGAATTTGAAAACCCATCACTTGATATACAAGAAAGTGATTTGACAATGATGCCAATATTCGCAAAATCAATTTCCGAAGTTAGGGCACTCAATGATTTTGTTATTAAATGTTTACCATGCAAGATACTATCGGGTATAGATCTATCTTCTTCATTCACATTGTGGATAATAGATTGATCCAATGAAATCAAATGTGGAATATGAAAAGGTGTGCTTTGATGTTTAGTTAAATTCATTAAACTCTCTGAAGGGATATTGTTAAATTTCTGATTCGTTTTCATTAACGGGAAAATTAAATTTGAATAATTTGATATTTCAATATCGTAGGAAACCAAAGAGATCCCACGTAGGTTTCGAAAACATTCCACATGATATTTGATTTTTTCCTCCTCCTTCAATAGATAATAATAAACAATTAACTCCAAATGGTTCGTAGCATTTACAAGAGGGATGCGGTTAGCCTCGTTTAGCTTTTCGAACTCAGTTAAATAATATAGCAAGTCCCTACTAATTCCTAAATGCACCAATACCCTCAACATCAATTTTAAACAATCGAAAAGTAAATTTATCGTTTCCCATTTCAACATATTTAATTCATCCTTCCTCAAAGATGTCGTTGACTTCCTGATCAACGAATATAACAATTTGGTGCTCGTCTTTAAGTTAGAATAGGCAGCGTTGTATTCGTTGTTTGATATGCTATATTTTGCAGTCAAGAGCTGAAACTTGGAAATAATCAAAAGATTGTTATAGCGATCTACCATAGACAAACTATTGTTAGCGTTTAACCTAAATTCGTCCCTACCATTTAAAACTTTAGAAATTTTGTCAAAGCGTTCCTGTGAACTATTCAAATTGTTCACCTGAATAAAGTACTCGTATTGTAACAAATTCAGCCCAATAACCGTCCTGATGTTACTGATTTTTCTCAGCTTCAAAAAGTTACTGTACGAGGTGACAGCTTCTGGGAATGTTTTCGAGGAAACATGAATAAGACAAGAACATAATTCCATCTGTAAGTATGAGTCAAAACTTATGTCCAGAGTACGACGGCTTTGATACAATTCAATCAACTGATGGATATATCCTACTGCACCATTGTACTTTAGTACTTGTATTAATTGTGAAAATATTTCCTCCTCCAACTTAGAAGTGATAGATGTTTCATCCAAAAGCCAGCTTTCCATTTTACTAACTGAATCTGTAAGTAAACTTTCCTCCCAATTGTAATTTACCAACTTTCTCAAACATATTCCCAGAGCTAATAAATCGTTTACGGATGAAATGTCAATTTCAAGGGTTCGATATTTGTCGCCTATGTTATAATAGTCATATGCAATCAACCCAATATTGTCATTGTTGAAGTTTCCAAGTTCAAAGATAGTATCAACGATGCCGAAAGCTTCCTCGCTCGATGGCAAAAATTCCAAAAACTGTAAAGCAATTCTTGAGATGTCATTTCTGGATGGTTCAGATAACCTTGGCAATAAATCTCGAAGAAGAGAAACATCATTTAATATTAATTTGCATATCAACTTTGACAATATTGGAAAATTTGATAATAATTCATCCGATTTCTCGAGAAATAGCATTATGGTGACAGCAATATCATTTGCATACGTGAACAGTTTCAACTCAAAAAGAACATTTAGTATTTTCTGGCTTTTAGTTAGGACTTGATTGAAATTTTCTTCATTATGATTAGATTCAATAATTGAAAATTCGATATCAATGGCAGCTTTCCAATACCTCGAATCTCGAGATTTGTTGCCCATGTTGTATAAGATATTGGATAGATTTCGTAACCTTTTCTCTTGATTCAATTTTTCAAGTATATTAAATAATTTGTTCAAAATGGGATAAAATGTTTCATGAAAATCCACCGTGGTGATATTGGCTGCAATAAACACGACAAACATATCTATGATAGGTATATGCTTTTTGGAAAGTTCTGAAGATTGTAGAATCGAAGATATGATGTCTATAAATGCAAATGAAGATGATGAAGTGTCCAATTTAAAATTGAGAATGGATTTAATAATTTTCTGGTTGTTTATAACATTTGGTGGAATGTTTATGAGATTGGAATGTATTTTTGAAAGTATTTGAGAATCTCGCGATTGCGTGAACTCTAGTAATAGTTGCGATAATTCATGAGTATCTGTTGGCTTAATTTTGTTGGCTATTTCCTGGAAACATGAATGATCGCGCAAGTCATTGATAAACGGAATATGATTCGACTGTATCACAAGCTCCTCCTTCATTGATAAATCATTACTATATTCAATACTTTTCAATATAAATGAAGTTTTGATGCTTTTCAACGTATCATCATCGGTTTTATGTTTTAATAAAGTATTTGTGATGTTCAAGAATCCGTTAATCATTTTGATGCAATTTCTGTGATATTTTTGACCATCTTCGTCATTAGCTAGCGCAAGCCAATGATTGAACCCGCTTGATTTTAGAAAAAGATATGAGATTGATTCTAAAGTTCGCCAATTCCAAACGGAATCTTTATTATTAATCACTAATTTCATATTCTTAGATATGAATTGCATCAGAGCTTGTAAAAGGAAAAAATGCCAGGCTATGATTTGTTTAATTAAAGTATAATCATCAATTTCAATAAATGCAATTCCCTGAAAAACCTCAGGAGACAAAGTGTCAAACCTTATTCGCCTACCATGAAGCAACTTGTTGAATGCATTCAATAAGGTATTTAACTCAATTAAACTTTCAGAAATAAATTTTTGATTGATTAAATTGATAATGAAAAATTGATGTTGTTTGATTAGATTGATTATCTGGCTGTGGCTTTTGTGAATAATGTATAATGATTTGAAACATAATGATAACGTTTCGACTGAGTTTGAGTCATATTGTTTCACCTGGACTAATTTATTTATATTGCCAGTAGCATTTGATTCGATATTTTTGAAATTTTGTTCATTCAAGTTAGATTTTTTCAGATCTTGTAGTTGTGAGGCGGTATTTGAACGTAGAAACGACTCCAAAGTTTCGTTTATACCCTCACTGATCATAGTTGATGCTGGAGTATTTCATACACGGTTAACGTCTTCAAATTTGTAAACAAAAAATATTGATCCTGCAGGAAATGAATGGTAGCGCTATTATATATCAAATATTACTGAATAAACAATTCAACTAGCAAAGAAATAGAAGAGGTTGTAGAAATAAGTTAGAATGAACAATAGTAAAGCATAAATTTTCATTAAAAGGTGAATAGAAGAAAAAATACTAAAGAACGGTAAGTTTTATTTATTTCAAAGCTGATGCACTTCAGTGGTAGCACTACAAACCATGGATTGAATACGCAATCAAAAGAAGAAGTCATCTCCGCCAAAGCTTGATCTGAATAAGTCATTCTCTTCCCCTTCCGTACAGTTTCCATTATGTTTATATTCATTAAGTTCAATAAATATCCTATGTACAATAGACATTAAAATTTAGATATATTGTCGATTCATAAAACATATGAAAAGACTTGGTCGTTTCCAACCTTTGGTTGTATTTAGCTAACCTAGAAATCTCTTTCACCTCTATTTTCAGCATCCAATTCTTCTTGTTTGAATTTTTCTCTTTCTTCGATTCTCTTTAAAGCTTTCTTTTTAGCTAAGACTTCGACGGATTTACGTTCACCACCATTCTTCTTTTTACCCTTGACATGTTCACGCAAAGGTTCCAAGTTGTTTTGGAATTTATTAATCCATCTTAACAAATATTTTCTAGATTGAACGTCTATACCTAAATGTTTCATTTGTTTCCCATTGGTATTTAAGAATTTCGACAAGTCACCTTCGAAAGTGTCGTGGTGTTCTACAGAGTTTCTTCCAATTAACTCTAAAAAGGTTTTCAAATCATGAACATTTTCTTTTGTACGGGTGGAGGTGTTAGTTTTATAAGTTATTGGAGTTTGGGAAAATGATCTTAGTATTAGATTATGGTTTATATGGGTCAAAGGCTTTAACCCTTGGAATGATCTCAACATGATGATGATTGTATGCTAGATTGAAGGTTAGTTGAAATCTAACCAAAATTTTCACATAAATATTATATACAGGTAAATATTTCAATACTTGTAAGAGCAGCGAAATTGAAAGAAAATGATACAAGAAAAGATACTGGAACAAAGATTATGGTGAATGTAGATTCCAATCGTTGTTTACAATAGTATTATTTGAAAATATAACGAAAAAAAACTCTAAGAAAAACTAGTGGTGGAAACCGATATTGTAGAGTTAACGAATCTGTAGTAGTGATGATTCTGATTAACAAATCTTACACAACAGTTACACCTTTGAATATACTCTGTAGATTCTTCATAATTCCCAAGAAGAAGAGAACATAATCGAAATTCTAACTTTCTGCCTGTCGAGGAAAGAAATTATTTCGCTGAAATATTAGGTGTAAGTCTTTTTTCTTTGTACAATCGTAATCTTAACGGCAATTGTATTGGTCGAACTACATATTTGCATTGAAAGAGACAACAATCTTACACTTGAAAAGGTATCAAATGTCTACACTAATTGCTGTGCAATTGAATTCACAATACATTTTATTGATTGATATCTATTAACTTAAGATAATTCTTACATCATCACTAGCAAAAAGACCCTTGAATTTTCATATCCAAAAATTCCAGGAAATAGTTATCTTAGGAAATGATCTATAACAAGTTCTTTTCTTTGAATTCATTCAACAAAGAGTTACCTAATCTGGCAGGACTGGCTTCGACCTTAACACCAGCAGATTCCAAAGCGGCGATTTTAGAGGCAGCGTCACCTTTACCACCAGAGATAATGGCACCAGCGTGACCCATTCTCTTACCTGGAGGAGCAGAGACACCGGCAATGAATGAGACGACTGGTTTAGGAACATCTCTAGTTAAATTGTATTGTTTCAAGAATTCAGAGGCTTCTTCTTCAGCGGAACCACCGATTTCACCAATCAATATAATCCCTTCGGTTTCAGGATCGTTAAGGAACAAGGTTAAAGCATCAATATAATTGGTACCTGGGAAAGGATCACCACCCATACCAATGACCAAAGATTGACCTAAACCGACTTTAGTGGTTTGGGCGACGGCTTCGTAAGTCAAAGTACCGGATCTGGAAATGACACCTACTCTACCTCTTTTATGGATAGAACTTGGCATGATACCGATTTTACATTGGTCTGGAGCAATGAGACCAGGACAGTTAGGACCGACTAATCTAGTTTTGGATTGGGTTTTTAAGATTTGGGCGACTCTGACCATATCTTTTTGAGGAATACCTTCGGTAATGGCGACGGCCAATTCGATTTCAGCAGCAATGGCTTCTTCAATGGCAGCAGCAGCAATTGAAGGTGGGACAAAGATGGCGGTGGCATTGGCACCGGTACCAGCAATAGCATCTTTAACAGAAGCGAAAACAGGTCTGTCCAAATGGGTTTGACCGGCTTTCTTTGGGTTGGTACCACCTACGACTTTGGTACCGTAGTCGATGGCTTGTTGGGCATGGAAAGTACCTTGTTTACCAGTGAAACCTTGGTAAATAACTTTGGTGTTTGAATTGACCTTTAAGTTTTTGATGGTGGAAGCGTAGTTAGCCACAACAGATGAGGATTTGAATCCTCTGATGAATTGAGTGTTCATGTTTAAAGAAGAAGATATATATTGCTAGGAATTTCAACCAACTTTAAATTTTTATTCGGCACTTCCAATTCCGGGCGAGACGGAGATCGCAAAAATTTGACAGCGCCGCGTATTTACACAGAATATATAGTACCAACTCTACCACCACTTCTGTCTACACGTCCATCACCTCCCTTCTCTTCCCCTCTTGACAGCCAGTTACGACATTCACCGAGGTGGAATATCAAACAACGGATCCTTAGGAAAGTCACCCTTGCAAATATATGAGAAAAAAAAGAATGGTAATGGAATACATTATTGATCCTTCTACAACCTACAACTAATATAACTTTGTATTCCCGTCGCTAAAACAAAAAACAAAATGATCCATCCGAATCGGCTGTCTCTTCCTCAAACAACGTTTTTGTTTTTGGTTGCAAAATTAAAAAAATTTTGTTGAGTATTATATGTAGGATTGGGCATGTTTCTATAGTACAAGGTAATTGGTAGAGAGTAATAGGTAGCGGGTAATAGGGAGAAGGTAATTGGTATAGGGTGGCTATTGAATAACCTTGTCCTATGTAGTTTTTTACTTTTCCTTTGGTTGATTGTAGATATAATTTACCCAGCTTTTGAAGTGCTGTCAATGGTTATGAGAAATGGTTGTTTCCGGGATGTGTAGAGTATGTAGTAATAGTATTATTATTGATTTATGGTAATTCTACATTATATTTAGTTTGTAAATTGGGGATATATGATAATTTGTATAAGTTCCATGGAAACCTCACCTCCTCAAGTATTTCTCAGTTCCAATAATTGACAGACAATTTAAGTACTAGGAACAAATTGAACATAATACCCAAACTTTTTAATCATGCAGATAGCATCACTTTGTATAGACTAGAGTTTATTTGAATATTGCCTGGTTGGCACGTACTATAAAATCTTTATCTCTAAAAAAATTTGGTTATATAACGGGACAATAGTTATTCGATTAGATTGGCTTCGTATCAAATTAAGTTCGTGTATACCTTAATTAACCATGCTTTTAAATTATATTTGCAAGTCGTTCTCTCCATATTAGATAAGTATCATTGTCGAATATTTTAATTTCAATTATTCTGTAGATGCATAGATCCATATCAGATGGAAATAACCAGAATTCAAAAATTCTTGCTTATAAAATTTATAAAACACCATTTAGTACAATTGATAGAGTTGGTTATAATTACATACTCTAATTAACCTGTTACTATCAATTAGTTGTCTACAAATCGATCAATTTCATTTTGGCTTAACAAACAATTTTGATTTTCCAGTCTCAAACTTTTGATTTTTCATTTCATAGTAAATACAAATAATACTAATAATAATTATCTTATCATGTCAATTGAAGAGTTGGTTAATGAGGATGATACTTTGAAACCACCATCATTACCAAAACTTGAGTCTTCTCCCACTCCAACACCTACACTAGACTCTATTGATGACAATCAAGAATCTCAAGAACAAGAGACTAAACGTCCAAAGAAATCAGGTCCTCAGGCAGGTAAGAAACCTAGTGCTGAAGTGTTACAGAGGAGGAAAGAAGGTAGGATAAAAGCTGCTGCTACTATTGCTCAGAACTTGAAGAAGACAGGGATAGGTAGATTTGAAGCCCAAAATGGGTTTGGCTTAACTTCTATTAAAACTATTCCTTTGATTAACCAGAAGAATTACTTTACGGATTATTTGAAAAAAGATGAACAGGTCAATTTTATCAGAAACTGGAGGGCAGAAAGGTTGTTGCAACAACAGATTAAGAAGGGATTGATCCAGAAGGAAGAGGTCGAAGTGGAAGAGGTGAAAAAATGGGACACTTTTGATTTGAACGATATTGAAATGGAAAAGAAGAAAGAAGAAGCTGCTGCTGCGGAAGCGGCTGCTGTCGCAGAAGCTGAAGCTGAAGCTGCTGCCGAAGAGGAAGAGGAGGAAGATGATGAAAATGAAACTGAAGAAGTGAGACAGGAAAAGGCCAAAATTGGCCATGACACCATAATCATCCACCCTGGTTCGGCTTATATAAGAATAGGAAGAGCAACCGATGCGGTTCCAGTTACTGTACCCAATGTAATTGCTGTAAAGGGGAATTACCAAACGTATTCCCCCATTGCAAAACCTTTACGTACAGTTGATTCCAATGGAGATGTCCATTTTGATGAACCTTTTGAAGAGTTAACTGCGACAGTGACAAAAGATTTCAAAGCCCGAATGAGATTTTACAAAAGGCGGATGTTGCCCAATTCCCGTGAAACGGCTGCAAATTATAACAAGAAACAGGAACCAGAAAGAATACCAGACCATAACGATCCGTATAAAAAGGATTGGATTGATTTGAATACCATAAAAGATAAACAATTTTTTGTAGGTGAAGAAGCGTTGAAATTGCCTTTGGGTGACAACGCCCAAAATTGGACGGTAAGGTATCCCATTATCAACGGTAACTTCAATGAAAACTCGCCTAGTTATTCGTCACAACAGGAGATTTTGGGTGATTTAGCTAATATTGTCTTGGATACTTTGAAAACCTTAGAGGTGAAAAATTTACCTAACTTGAAAGCTATTGTGGTTATTCCTGATTTGTATGATAAGAAATATGTTGAAACCTGGGTGGATTTGTTGTTCAAATTAGTCGGGTTTGGCAGAGTGGCTATTATTCAAGAATCGGTGGCGGCAACTTTTGGTGCAGGCGCTTCGTGCGCCTGTGTAGTTGATGTGGGTGCACAGACCACCTCCATTGCCTGTGTTGAAGATGGAATGGTTATTAATGACTCCCGGGTGTTGTTAAACTACGGTGGAGATCACATTACAGAAACTTTTATTAAACTTTTATTGGAAAGCTCTTTTCCATATAAAGATATCAATTTAACTCGAAGAAATGATGATTGGGAATTGGCGCAAACCCTTAAACATAACTTTTCCACATTCCAAGACGCCGACATTGCTGTGCAATTGTACGATTTCTACAAAAGAAGACCCAATGAAATGACTGAAAAATACGAGTTCAAAGTGTTTGATGAAGTCATGCTTGCGCCATTAGGGTTGTTCTTCCCCGATTTGTTTGAAATTGGTAAAGTGGACTCGTCAATTCCTTCCATTGCTTCTTCTAAAGATCCCAAACCAAACTCAAATCGATTGTTTAGATCGTCGACCGACCAATATACCGGTAAACCAAACAATCCCCAATCGAAATCACAAACAAACTTGTCGGTGAATTTACCTTACACAGATCAGACTGAGGAACAACTTTTACTTCAATTATATGAACAGAAAAATTCGGGCAAAGATACCACTGCCAGATTGACTGAAGCTATTTCGCATGTCCCTTTGGAGAAGGCAATAATCGAATCCATCTCCAATGCGGGATTGGCTACAGATTTGGCCAAGATTGGTAAACTATACGATAATTTGCTCATCGTCGGAGGTGGGATCGCCAAAATCCCCGGATTCGATTTGATATTATCTGACAGAATCAATATATGGAGACCCAAAATCTTGTCTTCCGATGCAATCGAAAATGTCTTGCAATATGTTGCCGAACAATTGAGAAAGAGCCAGGAAGCCAAAACTGCCTTGATTGAACAACTTAAAGCAAAGAAAGCAGACGATGCTGAACCTGACAAAGAGATTGAACTTGACGAAGACGAATTGGAGCAAATAGAAACAGCAGCAGAGGTGGAATTAGACTTTGAAAAGATTGACGGATTTTGTGAACAAGCAACCCCATACTCAATTAACGTATTACCACCACCTCGTGAATTTGATCCGGAAATGTTAACCTGGAAAGGGGGGAGTGTTTATGGTAGATTAAAGGTGGTTCAGGAAATGTGGGTTACAACTAAAGACTGGGAATTACTTGAAAGCAGATGCTTGTATTATAAAAGTTTATTTAACTATTAAGGGTTTTCATAATTGTAGATTTTAATTATGTATGTCATATATGCAATAAATGCTAAAGGTGTTTCGATTTGAAAATGCAGAACTAGGTGTTACTAGAAATAAATAAAAAAATTGATATTTTTTGTAAGGGTTTTTGTAAGTGTAACTTTTGATACAGTCAATAATTTGTAAATGAATAGTTTCAATAATTTAATGGAAGTTTAGATCTTGATTTCAAAGGTTCAGTTGCCGGTGTAGAAACCAATCTGGATGCGGAGCTACTAGGTCTACTAGTAAATCTCGACGCTATCGCTGGACTTTGTGGTTTAGACTGTGGAGCAGGACTGGCACTTTGTGATCTCAAGAAATCGTCCGTTTGCAGTTTGGCAATAAATGGGGAAGTAGTAGCATTACTCGATCCATTTTTCTTATGTTTTGATAAATTCATGATCTTTGATTTACTTTTAGTTTCGTTATCAAAATCCCATAAGGTCTTTTTCCATTGTGACAAACTATTGTGCAATTCAAATAACTTTAGTAACTGTTTTTTATTATCAGATTTATTTTGATTGGTTTTAGGGTTTTTTAATTGATTATAAAGAATCTCGTATTCATTATATTTCAATTTGAATTTTACAGCAAGATTGTTGTAATATTCTAACCTCTTTGATGCAGATTTGATTTCCGGTGGAGGATGATCGGATGATTCACTCTTCACTTCGACTCTTCTCGATAAAGGTACATTATCTTCTTCTGAAGAAGGAGAGGTATCAGAATCATGAATTTTCATTTTTTTCAAATGTTTTTCATCGTCTGAAGATGAAGAATTAGATGATATTGAAAACTTTCTTTTTCCATTGGTGGATGACGAGGAAATTGACGAGACTGAAGTTGATGGTTTAGTATTGGTTGGCGGTTGGGATCGTAAAGGTGATGTTGTGCTTGGAGTATTCGGGGTACTCTTTCTTTCTGCTTTCGCTGGCGCACGTAAAACGGGTTGTTTCTTTGATTTAGAGATTAAGAATCCCCCACCTAAACTATTAGCTTTCTTATCATCATCCGACGATGATGTACTCACTTCACATATTTTCTTTCTTAATGGATGTGATTCTGAATAACCCAATCTTGTTAATGCTCGATGAACATTTTGAATAATCAATTTACGTTCAAATGATGAATAATAGGACCAGTTCCAAGGTTGACATTCTTTATACGACTTATCCTTTAAGATGAATTTTGTAGTGGTATCTTCCACTGGTTCGGTGATAGGCATAGAATCTGAGTCTAATGATGAAAACTCTTCGCTTTCAATAACATCAGTCGATAAACGTTGTTTCATTATTTTCCTTCTTATTCGTTCTAGATTTGGAAATTTATCATCCTGAGTGAAAGAATCTCGAGGATTATATACTTGTGCAAAATCAGCCATTAACGGTTTTAATTTAGCAGATGAGACATCTAGTTTTTCTACTATCAATGATTCAGCGATAGGGCCTAATGCTAGTAATTGAATAAATTTCTGGGTTATCAAATTGGATGAATCGTTAATGGAAATCTTATAAGGATTTCCCTTGATTCTTTTTGTGGGTATGTATTTCTTTGGACTGGTCTCTGGTGATTGCGTTAAAGCTGTAGAAGTTGTGTTAAATGACGAATTGACAGAATTGATTTTTTCCGGTGAAACAGATACGTCCCTAAATGACGCCTCTTTATAATAATCTTTAATTTTTTTGGGATCAGTTATAACACTTATCTTTGTAGTTAATCTTCCATTATATGCTAATGTATCCGCTTTTGTATCATTAGAATAAACATCAACATTTAAGTTTTCCGGCATTTTGACACATGGGAATATTGATCCATCAGACAATTTAATCGACTATAAAGTTAGTATGAGAAAAGTAAATGTATTGTATTTGTAAGCGTTTTGAATTGTTTTGAGTTATTGATAAGAAGATTTGATGGAAAATCAATCATATCGATCGAAAACGATTAACGGGTTTAAGCTGGACTAAACCAGAATCATTTGAGCCAGGATACTTATGAATTGAAACAACTGCAACCCACAAAAAACATTCCATAGTTAAGCCAATTTAAGCAAATTATTATTATACGGAAAGGCAATTTTGATAAACTCCAATTCCCAATGATTTGAGTAATGCTAGTAGAACCTATGAAATAATAATCCATAATTGTAAGATAATTCCAATCTAGGTATCGAATCCCATTCCCTTCAAACTCCGGGTGGACTCATCTAAATATAACCCAAAAAAATTTCAATACTTCAAAAAGTCAACAAACAGAAAAAGATAATTAAAGAAAGTAAGGAGAACATATAGATTGTAACTTGTTACAATCTATAATTACTAATCCGTCCACTTTTTTATAAAATTTCAATCCATAATTAAAATACTAGTAGAACCAACTAAAGGTTGGTTGGTTCTTTCCACTTTACACTTCACTCCACTCAGTTCCTTCTCACTTCACTTCGCTCCGCTCAGTAAAGTGCTTATACATACCATCTCTCCATTCTTGACCACCAACTTCACCTTCCCTCCTTTCAACTTCTCCACCAACTCCCCAGTCAACCTAACTCCTACACACTCTCTTCCTAGCGGAGGCAGTAAATCCACTATACTAATCATCAGTACTACTAAAGAAAAGGTGATATGTAAAATTAATTTAATGTTGTAAACCTGATTCCTGATTTAGTGATTATTTCCCGAACCGGTTGGAAAATAAATTACTAGCAGGAGGTGAAAACGAAAAGAATAGAAAACAAAGAAGAGACAGGAAGAAAAAGAGACGCCTCGGCAGTGAACAGAGAGGGTAGTAACTAGAAGAGACTTATTGGTGATTCACTGGAAGTACCCATTGTAGAATACGTAGTATCGATATCTCCTCTCATTATGGTTTCATCCTAATTAGGGTGGGGAGGAGGTGCAGCAAGGCTGTTGGGATCTACGGGTGTGATGGGTGGCATGATGGGATGATATGCGATGAAATGTGAGGTGGTGGTAGCAGTGTAGTAGGGATTTGTAGTAGTCGTAGTGTTATTACTGTTGGTATAGAAAAGACTACGTCTTTCAATACCTTTTCAATCTCGTCTATGGATATTATCGTACCGTGAATAGGCTACATTTACGAAAAAATATTAGTGGAGATTTAAAAGTTGGTCTTGTGAGTGGGGATTCTATAAGACTTCTAAGTGCAAGGATAAGTTGGTTTATTGTATAGCTTTCTATCTGATTGGTTGTCACCAACCAATGATCTGATGTAATATGTATGCGCCTTTTGCGCTTGCCTACCTGGATATTTTTTGCACCCAGGCTTTTTTCAGGATTGGCTATAGTGATACTAATTGGTTGGTATCTGATTGTCATTTCATGGCATAGTGCCTGGAACTGTCTGCCAAGTAATAGTTGGTGGAGAATTGTATATTTATAACTGTCATTATAAATTCCAGTTTGATACCAAGAATTACAGTGACGGAAAAAGAAATTTTTAAATCGGGGTAGTAGTATAGTTGACATGTGTAGTTTAGTAATGTGTTGGGTGTTGAGTTATATAGTTAAGATTAGGTAAGTACCTATTTATAGGATTGGTAGCCATTGGTTAGTATAGTAGGTAATTATTTTGTATTAGAGGTTCAAGAAATACCTAGTTCATACCAGATATCAATTCGGCGCAGGATATTCCTAAATACTTATGGGTTATTCAAATGGTTATTCATAATAGGTAAGATGTACGCCAGTCATTGTCAACCAATATTACCGGCATAGATCTTCTTACTGGACAATTGTTTACATTCCCATTCGTTTCTGCTTATTACTTCATTATACATAAAGAAATATTTATAAATAAATATCTAGTGTAGATATTGAAAATATAAATACTATGTACTCATACTGTAATATATTAGTTTTATTGTACCATTTAATTGGTATTTATAACCTGTACCAATGAAATTAAACAATTGACTCTACAATCGGATTTATCATTAATTAATTTCGAATATCTGTCAGATTTCAAAAAAATGATATTCTAGTACGGTTTGAACAAATCTTCTGACACTACGGGGTTGAAGCGTCAACCAGAAGTGTTTTAAAAGGGATACTCTCTGACCCGTTTCTCAAAATGATTTTACTTTTTTTTTCACCATTTTCAAGATTGGTGATATTTTTGCAGCATTTGATAAAATGGGATTATTGCGGAAATGAAATTGGTTTAAACTGTCGAGACAGAGGTTCGAAGAGGGGGGATGATTGAAATTTTGCAAGTAATGACGACAAGAGTAAAAGACTTGCAGGTTATGCCGAGTATCGTTCGAGCAGTTAGATATGTTAACAATCTACGAAAGTACCTCCAATTATAGTAGTTAATTATTCATAGACAAAATGCTAATATACACAAATATCTATCCACTCATTAAATAGGTCATTAAAATGGTCTATTTTTGTTAATTATTATAATAATGGTTACTGCAATGAATCACCTCATCCGTTGCAGTACATTGCTCTACATATCGTAAGATAACTTTATAATTGTCATTTTACAGACATTGCTGCACCCTTTTTTTACCATTCTTTCACGGTTCTATTTTTAGTTTATCCTGGTATTCTAAGTCTAGTTCATACCAAACTCGTCTATCATTTCTGTTTCTATTGTCAAAGTTTCAATTGAATATGGGTAGTTTCTTGTCCTTCAATGTTAATATTTAAACCCTCGTGCGTTTTTATCACATGTTATTATTTCCGTTTTAAGCGATGACCAATTGCTTACATCAGCGCACCTAAAAAGTCATCATTAGATAAAATTGCCTGCCATCTTTACCAGTAATAATATACTAGTATAATGTGGAAATTAGTACAATCTGGACTCTCAGTCGTTGCAGGTACTGCTGAACCAGAGTATGGTAGACAAGCTATTCACCCAATCACCGATTCAATCGTCAAACAAGATATCCCCGTGTATCGTGAAACTGAAACCGATGATTTTAAATGGTTACAACCAGACTATACCAACGTTGAAACAGAAACTTTCTATTTCACTGATTTGAAAAAGAATATGGTTGGTTTCGCTCAAGTGATTCATTTCAATTTGATGGGTGTACACACCACAGCTCAATTTACATTTAGATTATTTAATTTAACCGAATCTAAAGTTGATGATAATATTTGGACTTCGACTAAATTGGATAATTTCAGAATTGAAGGTACTAACTTCTATGCTGATAATTTATCTATTGAATTATCCGACAACAAACTGTATCATTTGAAATCATCAGTCACCAAAGACTCTATTGTTGATTTGACAATCACCAGATTAACTCCTGGTGTTATCTTTGGTAAGGATGGTAACACTTTCTACGGTGACGATATCAACCAACCTTGGGGTTCAATGAGACATTTGTTCTGGCCAAGATGTCAAGTTGAAGGTACCATCTTGACTCCAACCAAGTCATATCAAATTGAAGGTTTCACCATGTATGTAAAAGCTTTACAAGGAATGAAACCACATCATGCTGCTAAATCGTGGAATTTCTTGAATTTCCAATCGGAAAATTATTCGGCTATTCAAATGGAATTCACCACTCCTCCAAGTTATGCTTGCACCAAGGTTAATATTGGTATTGTTGCTAGTAACGACAAGATTTTAATTGCTACCATAAATAACCAAGTGGTACACCAAGATCCTAAAGTTGATGAAATTGGCTGGCCCGTACCCCAATCTATCTCTTTCAATTATATCAAGGATAAGAAAACCGTCGATGTTGAAGAAACTGATGTCACTTTGGCTACTGTCTCTGGTAAGTTGACCAATCTCGTTGAAAGAGTTGATGTCATGGCTGAAATTCCTCAATTTGTCAAGAATATTGTTTCCAATATCGCTGGTACCAAACCATACATTTATCAATTCTTGAATGAGTTTGAAATTGATATTGTTGATGGAGAGAAAGAAAAGGGTATTGCCTTCAATGAAGCTACCTTCATCTCTGAATAAAGTACCTAGAGTATTTTGCATTTCTAGAGTTGGTAAACTGTTCATAAACTGTTTACCATGTGTTTTTCTCACTTGTTTTGATGATTTAAATTTTGATTGTTAATTTTTTAGTCTCGGTTGGTTGGTTATTTATGATTCATTAATGATGACCTGATAATAATAATAATAATATAATATATAGTATAATAATAATAATATAATAGTAATATTTGTAACTCAGTAGTTAATTTTCTGGTGGTTGCAAAAAGTGCGATAATTTTAGCACAAATGAATTTTATAATTGTTGCAAAATATTCCTTTGATCAACTATTTTTACATTCCTCACACTTGCTATGGTATTGAAAACTCGTATTAACCTTTCCAAACATGACATTGTTCAATTGGATACTTTCATTCAAAAGTTAGAAGAAAAATCTTTTGGCAAATTCACAAAACTTGGTGAGAATTCAATTTTACAGTTAACCCAAGCAAGACCTCCATTGAATGAAATGAAGTATAATAATACGGAAAACATTGATGTATCGGATTCGATGCAATTCTATAGATACAAAAGGTTTTTAACCAGTAATTTTCAAATTTTAAGTATAAAGGGGGATTCGAAATTAAGACAAGAATCAATAAAATTCAATTTAAACCAAGAATCGATAAACTTGAATATGGGTAAAATGATTAAAACATTTAATAATGACTATAAGTTGATATTACCTGGTGGTGGGATTTATAAGATTAAAAAAAATGGTGCAAAAAGATACTTTACAATTACAACTAAATAATTAGACATCAAAAGTTTATAGAAATATATATTACCTTTTATAAAAAACCAATTATCTTCTGCTCCTTCTAGCAGGGTGCTACGCTTCCCCCGTGTTCATAATACAGAAGTAAAAGCATAAACCAAAGCTACAACCCCAGCAGTGGTAGTAACCACACGGAAAATTCTTGAAGGGCCATCAATACTAACATTACCTTTTCTTCCAAACCAAACATTTCCATTATAGTCTGTTTGAGCCAATTGTAATACCCGACTTTTTTCTGGGGTGAATGGGGGATATCTGATTTTAAGTTGACTTTCGTTCAGTAATTTCTGTTCAATTGTAGTCCTTTCGTGGGTGAATGCACGATAGGAATTTTCACCACGATAGCTACCATTACCCGAACTACCCACACCTCCAAAAGGTGCATTTTTAATTCCAGCATGTAATAACGCATCATTGACAATAGTTCCCCCCGATCTTATTCTTCTTCTAATTTGGTCAATTTCGGGGTTGGATTGTCGTGAAGTGTCTTTACTGGTGAAAATATATAATGCCAATGGTGTATCATGATAATTAACCACCCGAGAAATTGCATCTGGTAAGTTGTCATATTCCAAAATTGGTAAAATAGGTCCAAAGATTTCATTTAACATGGTAGAATCACTCCAATCGACGTTATCAATGATTGTAGGTTGAATAAATCTTGTATTAGCGTCAGTTTGACCTCCGACCACTACATTACCATTGGTAGTCTTGATGATTTTTTCCACTCCAGCAAAATTTCTATCATTAATCATATGGGTATAATCAATAGAGGTTTCATTCAAATCTTTATAAAATCTTTCTTGTACCACTTTAACCAATTCCTGAACTAATTTTTGTTTTACTGATTTGTGAGCGTAAACGTAATCTACAGCAATACAAGTTTGTCCCCCATTGGTGAATCTCCCCCAAGCAATTCTATTGGCGATTGCTGGTAAATCTTTATCTTGGACATCTTCCAATACAAATGCTGGTGATTTACCACCCAATTCCAAAATCACGGGGGTTAAAGTTTCAGCGGCTTTTTTGGCAATGATTTTACCCACAGTCAGACTACCAGTGAAGACGATTTTATCAAATTTTTGATCCAACAATTTTGTAGTTTCCGCAATTGAACCATTGACTCCATAAAATATATCAGCGTCCAAACTTTTTGATAAAATATCAATTAATAATTTACTTGATCTTGGAGTTTGTTCGGAAGGTTTCAAAACCACGCAATTACCTGCAGCTATAGCACCGATCAAAGGAGTCAAGTTAACGAATAATGGGTAATTGAATGCCCCCATTACCAAAACAAGACCAACGGGGATTCTTTCGATATAAACCGGGTTCTTTTTCAAAGTCAATGGGACATTGGTAACTTTTTGGGGTTTAATCCACGAGTGTAAGTTTGCCATGGCAAAAATGATTTCTCCCAAAACCTGATGAACTTCCAAAATCTCCGTTTCAGATTCTGAACGATAGAAATCCAATTTGATGGCCTCGATTAAAGCTTGTTGGTTATCTTTGATAGCAAAATATAAGTTTCTCAATTGATTCAATCTGAATTGAATTGAATGGGTTTTTTGTAATTCATGAAACGATTGACGGAGTTTTTTAACCCCCATTGGGATTTCTTCCAAGTCGGTGTACTCTAACGAGTCATCGGTGACATGGACGTACGATTCATCAAGCTTTGACATGATATAATGGTAATTTAACTGATCAAAATTGTCCTATTTAACTAGTTAAATAGAAAAAGTTATCCTTTGTGTTATAAGGACTTGCCACCCCTTTATTGGCCACATGATTTTGCACCCAAAATTCAGATGCCGAAACGAGAATAACCCCGGATAGTTAGAGGGGATCGGCAGTGCATCTCAACGTGATCACAAACAAATGCTAATTTCTAATATACCACAACTCCCCCAATTAAGCGTACAGTCGGTAATATTAAAATTTATCTAACTACCCCTCTCTTCTTTATTTTCTCTTATTATTAATCATCACATTAGGCTATAAAAATACACATCTACTACATTACAAAGCGCCAGAAAAGGCGTAGGCGAGGGCGGCAACACCAGCAACACCAGTCCAAACATTAAAGAACGACGAAGGTCCATTAACTCTCACATTACCGGTTCTTCCAAACCAAACGTTACCATTGTACTCGGTCAATGCTGATTCCAAGACCTTATTTTTTTCAACAGTAAAAGGGGGGTATCTAGCTTTAAGTATGAACTCATTCCACAACTTCTGTTCGATAGTGGTACGTTCGTGGGTGAAAGCTCTGTAGGAGTAAATACCATGGTAGGCACCTTGGCCCGAGTTACCCACACCACCAAAGGGGGCATTGGCCAAGGCAACTTGTAACAATACATCGTTAACAATGGTCCCACCTGATCTGATAGCAGTCAAGATTTGGTTCAACTCGGGGTTTTTGGCTCTCTTGGTACTGCCGGAAGTGAAAATGTATTGCGCCAAGGGGGTATCTGGACCCGAGACAATGGTGGCAAGACTCTGGCATAAATCATCATACTCAATAATGGGCAAAATAGGTCCAAAGATTTCCTGTTTCATGGTGGAGTCGTCCCATTTGACGTTATCAATAATGGTTGGAGGCAAGAAGCGGGAAGCTTTATCAGGTTCACCACCTAATACGATATCACCCTTGGTGGTGGCAATAATCTTGTTGAGATTCTCATAAGCACGATCATGAATAATGTGGGTGTAATTAGCATCAGTCTTGGATAAGTTGGGGTAAAAGTCATCTCTGGTGATCTTGACCAACGCCTCAACTAACTTGGCATGTTTCGATTTGTGAACCAAGATATAATCTACAGCCACACAAGTTTGTCCACCATTAGTGAATCTACCCCAGACAATTCTCTTGGCAATGGTTTCGATATCTTTATCAGTTACATCCTGCAACACAAAAGCCGGGGACTTACCACCCAATTCTAACAACACAGGAGTTAAAGTTTCGGCGGCTTTTTTGGCAATAATTGTCCCCACCATGTTATTACCAGTGTACATGATTTTGTCAAATTTGGAGTTTAACAAGGCGGTAGTTTCATCAATGGCCCCATTGACAGCATAGAAAATATCAGGATCCAAAGCCGAGTTAAGGATATTAGTGAGAAGATGCGAAAAGTGGGGGGTTAACTCCGATGGTTTGAACACGACACAGTTACCAGCGGCAATAGCCCCGACAATGGATGGGACTGATAAAAAGAGGGGGTAATTGAATGGTGTGATAACCAAGACAACCCCCAAGGGGATTTTCTCAATGTAGACTGGATTAGTCTTTAAGTTTAATGGCAAGTCGGTCACGGGTTCGCGTTTCGACCATTTTTGTAAATTGGCCATAGTGTGGACCAATTCATTTAAACTGGGGAAAACTTCCAAGTTTTTAGTTTCAGAAGGTGATCTTCCAAAATCTTTTTCTAAAGCATCAGCAATATTATCGATATTATCTTTAATAGCAAAATATAAGTTTCTTAATTGATTCAATCTAAATTGGATTGAATGAGTCTTTTGCAATTTATGGAAACTGTCAGTTAATTTCTGAACTCCGACTGGAATTTCCAGTAATGGGGTATACTGTAATACTGAATGTTTAACTTCTGGTTGTGGTTTAGTAACCACAGGGGTGGGTTGATTAACCAGGGAATTAGCAGTAGATTTCAGTTTTGCAGATGCTTTGGAAATACCGGTGGTAGCAGTAGAAGCAGTAGAAGCCACATCTGATTTTTCTTTACTAGGAGACATGATTTGATAATTTGTCAATTCCTGGAAATTAACCGTTGTTTTATACATATATAGTAATTATATCATGTGAAATAATGGAGTGTATATAAGAAAGAATAAATTAATACTTAGAGAGATTTAAATCCTCAACTTACAGTTACAGGAGAGAACCCCAAAGTAATACTAATAGTAGAGTAGATATAATGAATTATTAGATAATATACAGATATATTAATATTTGTCGAACTTAATCCTCGGCTCTTAAGATACAATCGTTGTGGGGTATTGACGCAAGTATACCGTAACTCCGTTGTGGCCGTTGATATATTACCCGTACTGTATAGAAGTCATTGATTCTAGATATTGATTACGGGTAGTAAACGTCTTAGTACTAGAAAATAAACATCGAGAGAGTAACACAAACCCATAGGTAATTAATATAATATAATATTAATATGAATAATAGATAGTATGATAAATTGTCTATTTAATATAATTTAATATAATTTGGTTGGTGTATGGGTTTTACCTTTACTAGTTCGGGATTTTAAAAATCAATGATATTTATACACTAGAAAAGACAATTGATTATATAATCAATAACATAATTAAATTACATCACTCATCATCATCTAAAAATTAATTTATGGTAGCGCTGATAAAAAAAAAACAAAAATCCCTCTAGATGGTAGCGCACAATTCTTATTTTTATTCTTGTAATTTCTCTAAATCTGACTAATAGAGGGAAGCAACACATTTTTAGTTGAATTTACAATATATTCTTTAATCACCATGAATCAAGGGGATACTACTAGTAGTAATACTAGTAATAATACTTTTACAAAAACACTGCCCAAAGATGCAGATACTCACATACATGCTCCCATTCCTAAGAAGTGTATTGACAAGAAATTGATAGTTAAATCTAATCCTAATTTGAAATCTTGTCTTTCACCTCATGATTGTTTTTATAATGATGAGTATTTGCAATCGCACACTAGTTTTGATATAAAGGTCGATATGTCGCCTAATCAGCATGGGTTTCCTGTTAGCACTACCACCCCAGGTGGTAATGCTGCCAGTGGAGTTGGTGCGACTGCAGGCACCGCCGCACGTAATTTACACACACCTCCATTAAATGCCACTATTTCAAATACATCACCACATCCACTCCGAGTCTCCAATTTGAAATCACACGATGAAGCCTTCCCCTCCAAAACTTCATCCACTGCTTCGTCTGTAGTATCAGACTCGTCTTCACAACCACCTCCACCTAAAAAAATACATCTTCTAATTGGTATTACGGGTTGTATTTCAATTCAAAAAAATATTTATTTAATTATTGAGAAATTGTTTCAGATATATACCCATGAGCAGTTGGAAATACAATTGGTGTTGACAGAGAAGGCGGAATGGTTCTTGCAGGAGAAATTGGCCAAGTTTGATGCGTTGGGAGTGAAGATCTGGTTCCATGATGATGGGAATAAGTATTATTTACAGGCCAAGAGTAAATTGAAACCGGCCGTGGCGTGTCCTAGTCAGAGCCAGGCACCTTCGGGTGCCCCATTTGTCTTAACCAGCGGCATGCTTAGCCAGTACTTCCTTGCTTATGATTTACAAAATTGGACAGATGTGCTATTGCTCGCCCCCTTATCTGCCAACACCATGGCCAAACTCACCCATGGCCTCGCCGACGATTTACTCAGTGATATCCTCCATCTTTGGCCCAACGCCTACATGGACCAGTCTCCAGCAGTCCCTTTCGACAACTCAAAAACTATCTTGACCAATAACTTACTATCCCCAAAATCAATCATTGCCGCCTTGGCCTTGACTCCATCAATGTACGCCCACCCCATCACAAAGAAACAGTTGCAATTGTTGCAGGAAACATACCCAAACATGTCGATTTTGAAACCAGTGGAAAAGTGTGTGGATATCGATGGTAATATCTCCATGGGTGGTATGCGTTCCTGGATCGAAGTGGTCGACTTTGTCCTGAAGAAATTGGGTCCTCCCCAGGATGAAGACAGTGATGATGAACGTCAACGTGGGATAGACGAGGTTTTGGAGAATGAAAATGATGATGAGGAAATTGATGAGGACGAGGAAAATGATGATGACAATGATGAAAATGATAATGATGACGACGACGACGACGACGAAGATGAAGATGATGATAATGACGAAGATGAAAATGATGATAATGACGAAGATGAAAATGATGGTGTTGAGATTAAGCATGCAGCACCAGTCGAGCCCAAACCAATAATCCAAGAGAATAAGAATATTGAGAAGATTTTACGTTCGAGACATAATACTCTCACAAGGAAAGAATTGGAAGAAAATGAGAGGTTAGCTGAAAAGAATGCTATTATTAATAGTGCCGGTATGGTCAATTGTGTTGGTAGATAGACATTGATAAAAAATTAAACACTGTTTGTCAAAAATCAATTATCGTGATTGTAAGTGTGATTATATTTACTAGTTTGTGTCTTGGAATTTGACATATTGCTATCAGGAGTGCATAAATACTCCGTTTATTGGGTTCACTATACCTTACAATCCTCACTTTTACCAGGTTTTGCTTCAGAGTTCAGCGGTAAAGGTTTCCCTTGACATGTTAAAATTGAGTCATTCGTCAATTCCAGCAACGTCGATTTTAAAGGTCTACAAAAAATAATGGTTTTAGGTTCGGGCTGAACCAGTTTCATTCGATAAATTGCCAGTAGTTGTCCATTGTATCGAGTCTTGGTTCCGCCCTCGTCATTGTATTCACATTATTCAATTCGCATCATCCATATAATTCAATTCGATTATCCATATAATTCAATACACCCCGCATTCATTACAAATTCGATTACGCTTTTTAATTCACTAGTTCCCTTTCAATCGGCCACTTCATAGAATGTATCAGTATAATATTCTCCATTGTTTTAATCCTATGTATTTTAATTAGATTGTATAATCAATATGACATATTTAATTGGCTAACTTAATTTTGTTCGCAGGTAAAATTGGATTAAATATTATACTAACAATTATCATACAATGCAATCGTTCGAATTCGACCCAGCTTCGTTCTCGAAGAAGGACTATAACATTGCCGGTCTTACCACTCATGTGTACAATTCTGATAAATTGCAACCATATATTGAAAATATAAACAACTTGTATAAGACCGATCTGGAATCGCATGGTAAATTAGGCGATATCCCAATACATACTATTTATATTTTACATGGAAGAGGTCAAGATTATACCTATGCCGAGTCTATTGCCTACAACATCTTGAAACAATACTATGCTAAAAAAGATGTTACAATTCCATTAATTTGTGTTACACTCGATATGAGAAATCATGGGGAACGTTTAATCGATGAAGAGAGAAATATCGGGTGGAACTCTGGGAATAATACCCATGCTTTAGATATGATTTCGTCAATTGATGGTAATGCTTCTGACTTGAAATTGATTATGGAATATTTACCCAGTTACTTGAACTTGGAATATTTGATTGATCCCAAATTGAAAACTGAATTGGGGACTACTATCCAGTATGTTAATATCTTATCTGGTGTGAGCTTAGGTGGACACACAATTATTCGTTTTGCTAGTCAATACCCAGAATCGGTTGATATTATCAACCCCATGATTGGATGTAATGATTTATCATCTTTGTTGATCAATCGTTTGATTAAAACACCGATTGATAGTCCTGATTATGATAAGAAATTGTTTTATTTCAATTATGATGAATTGCCATTGACTGAAAGTCAACGTCAAGTTCAATACCCGGAATTCTTCCATAAATATCTTGCCAATAATGATTTGAAAATCTGGGAAGATTTCCCCATGAGTAAAATCAAATTGTTTGCTACTTTTGGCGGTAAAGATACTTTAGTTCCCCCTAAATTGTCTAAATTCTGGATTGAAAGTTATCTTTCTACCAATGGAGACTCTGAATCGTTTACTCAAGAAGGTGTGGGTCATGAATGTACACCTGAAATGATTGATAAGTTTACCACTTGGTTAGCAAAGACTATTTAAAATTGTGATATCGTTTACGATATCTATTTATGAGGTATTTATAAATGTTATGAAAATGATGATTAAAAGTTAGACTAGAATAAATTTTAAATAAAGAAGTTGTTAAAAAAGTTATTAGACATAGTATGAATTTTATGAAGACTCAAAATGTAGTAGATCATGTAGAATAGAATAAACTGGTTAGTCTTCTCTAAACTGGGTAATAAATAATCCTGACGGTATGGTATGTTAAAACTAATAGTTAAGTATTGTGAGATTATTTATGTGTGGTTTGTAGAGATTTAAGGGTGTAAAGAAAATTGTTAGATTATTTATTTATATTATATAAAAAGTTAAACTATATATATGTTTGTTTATGTATAACATCTATATTAACTATTATATAGATTATAATTAGTCTGATGATCTTCTCAATAAAATCTCCCCATTAGTAAATTTAAATTTCACACCATACAACAGAAAAACAAATCAGAGTTCACAACAATTCAGGTTGCTTTGATTTAAGGAATTGTTATGCTTAAACCAGTAACTTCAGGAGGACAATCCTCTTACAACGAATCAATACGACCAGCAGATGACTCAGTCAATTTCATTACTTTCAATCAGGATAATCTGTGCATTGCTCTAGGGTTGAAGAATGGTTACAAGATATTCAATTGCACTCCATCATTTGGTAAGAGTTACCAATTGAAAAGGGGGGAACTGGTAGGGATAATTGAAATGTTGTATACTACTAGTTTGCTTGCTATGGTAGGTCTAGGTGAAGAGCAAGGCTCTTCTCCAAGAAAATTGAAAATTGTCAATACTAAGCGTAATTCTACTATATGTGATTTATTGTTTCCCAAAACTATTCTACAGGTTAAATTAACCTATTCTAGGTTAATTGTTCTCTTAGAAGAACAGATTTATATCTATGATATAAATACTATGAAACTATTACATACTATAGAAACGTCTCCAAACGTTAAAGGATTATGTACGGTTGCTTCTATAGATGTTGATGATGTCGAAGGAAATGATTATTTGGCCTACCCTTCACCTCCAAAGACTATAACCCATGATTCGCTCCTTGCCCAGGGTATTAACACCAATGGTGGTTCCAACTCTGTACAGAACAATATTCAATCAGTTTCTCAGGCACCTAATAGAATAGGTGATGTTATAATATTCAACTTGAAGACTTTGCAACCTTTATCTGTGATAGAAGCCCATAAAGCGACTTTGGCGGCTATCACTTTATCTAACGATGGGACTTTGTTAGCCACCGCTTCAGATAAGGGGACTATAGTTAGGGTGTTTGAAGTGGAAACTGGTGTCAAATTGTACCAGTTTAGAAGGGGTACTTATCCAACTAAGATTTATTCTTTGAATTTTTCCAAAGATAAAAATTATGTTGTATCAACTTCCTCCTCAGGAACAGTCCATATATTCAGACTAGGAGAGGAGGAAGCGCTTGAAAATAAACACAAGAAGAAGAAATTGGAAAAGAAACCGAAATTGAATTATGAAACCATTGATGAAGAACCGGCAGAGGATTTACAAGGGACTCCGACAACTAGTTTGTCTAATATAACTGCGACGAGTAAACCTTTAAACCACGATGATTTCCTAGACGAAATTCACGACGATGACGATGACTCTGATGCTGAAGATATTGAAGACGATCCGGAAGATTTCGAAGCTATTGATATTTTGTATAATAAACAGCGAAAGTTATCGGGTGGGTCCAGCAACAGTTTCACCAGTGTTGGCACTGACGAGATACTTAATCTGCCCAAAACAGAACCTATAGTCGACCAGAACCGATTGTCAGTCGCAAGACTAATAAGGCGTTCGTCACAGAAAATTGGGCGCAAAGCAGCCCAGAAATTGGGAGAATTCTTACCACAACGATTCTCGTCGATTCTCGAGCCCACGCGACATTTTGCCAGTTTGAAGATTAACAGTAACAGCAAAGATGTCAAGGCTATTGCCATATTGATCAACGAATTGAAACAAGATCTCGTACCCCAATCTTACTTGTTAGAATCACCAGAAAATTCCGAAGTCTCCCAGGAAATGACCCCGTTGAATCTATTACATATTCATGTAGTCACTTCAGAAGGATTCTTGTACATTTATGGTTTAGACCCAGAAAGAGGTGGTGATTGTATATTATTGAATCAATACTCGTTGCTTGATGAAGCTATTTGATGGGATTGATGTTTGGGTTATATGGAGAAAGACAAAGTGATAAGTGTTGTATAGGTTAGGATATAGTTTAATTAATGAACTTGAGAAGCAAGTGAATGTGAAACACCGATATAGAATGAAGAACTTGAAGTAAGTCAATGTAAAACTCCAAGAAGCTGCAAAGAGTCCAACAAGCCGTAACCCTGATAATGGCTTATAATATTTTACATTCATGGAATAAATCAATAACTGTCGTTAGATTAATTCTTACTGAACCATTAAATATTAGTTTAGCTTCTATGTTCTAACTAGTAGTTTCACAATAAATCTCAATTTTTCGAAAATATAATTTGATCAATTCCAAGCTTAATATTGGATTCTTCCCTCAATAAAAATCACTACCAACTAAATCAACAATCCTAAACATGGCTATTGCCTTGAAAAGGCAATTGAAGGCGGTTTGGTGTGGTATTTAGCGATGACTACGTCTAGTTACTCAGAAAATTTTGTGTTTCACAAATACTCCCGGTGGCCAAGCTGGCTAAGGCGCGAGACTGTAATTTGTTTTCCTCAAAGATATCTTGAGATCGGGTGTTCGACTCACCCCCGGGAGATTTTTTTTATTTCCTGAAACTAACTAACTAAACTAGTATTAATAACTCCAGTGAACTTACAATTGCAGTGGAGCTATCATTACTTTGTTTAATTAGCTTTGCTATTGTTATTTATGAATTTTTGGTTTTTACACGACGAATGGTGGTAATTTGAAATCATTTTGCCATCTATATACTAACACCGTGTAATGTCGTTCAAAAGTAAGTACGATAGAAGGATAGATATGTCAATTGATACTAACAGAATAGTCACTATTAAGAATGCTGGTAAGACATATGATTTAGAGTTGCAGGCGGATTCTACTGGTAAAGATTTCAAAGAATCTATTCAAGCAGTAACCAATATTCCGCCTACCAGGCAAAAAATCTTGATTAAAGGAGGTAAAATCAATGACGACGATGTGATCAGTGAATTAAATTTGAAACAGCCAGTCATGGTATTGGGTACTCCCGATGTAAATTTACCCCAAAAACCCGTTGAAAAAACGGTCTTTTTGGAAGATTTGTCTAAGAACCAATTTGTCAACTTGAATAACGAACCTAGTGGGTTGGTCAATTTGGGTAATACATGTTATTTGAATTCAAGTTTACAAGTGCTTTATCAAATGGATGATATACGCCAAAGTTTGACCAAAACATCTAATTATGATGACAAGACATTTGTCAACTTGTTGAAATCGACTTTCCAGTCATTATCCAAGAAGAATGGTCCAATAAACCCCCAGTTGTTCTTGTTAACTTTCAGAAACTTGTTCCCCCAATTTGCCGAACAAGACCCACATGGTGGTTACAAACAACAAGATGCCGAAGAATGTTTCTCCCAGATTTTAACGATTTTGAACAAGAATTTGAAAACCCAGGATTTGTTTAAACTTTCATTTAAATTGACTTCTAAATGTGTCGAATTACCTGACGAACCCCAAACTATTTCTTACGAAGATAGTTTCAAATTAAATTGTCACATTGATATTAAAACCAACTTCTTAAGAGACGGAATTATCAATGGCTTAACAGAAGAGATTGAAAAGTACAACGATACATTACAAGCCAATGGTAATTATCAAATCTCAAAAACTATTACCAGGTTACCCAAATTTTTAACCGTACATTTCATGAGATTTTTCTGGAGAAGAGATACACAAAAGAAATCCAAGATTTTGAGAAAAGTACAATTCCCCCATGAATTAGACCTTGCTGAAGTATTGGATGAGTCAATTAAGGCCGAAAAGGTCGAAATGCGTGACAAAATTCATAAATTATCCAAGGATAACCTTGATTTAGTTCGTGACTTCAAAAAATTGAAACCAGATGGCAAGTTATCCCCATTGGAATTACAAGAGGAAAACGATATGAAGATTGAATCGATTAAGACCAAATTCCACGACGATTTGCAAAGTTTGACTCCAATCAACATTGATACCACCACCGAGAATATCTCATCAGTGTATGAATTGACGGCTATCATAACCCATGCTGGTTCCTCTGCCGACTCGGGTCATTATCAATCTTATGTTAAGGACCCCACTGATTTGGAAGGGGAAAAATGGTGGAAATTCAACGATGACAAAGTCAGTTCCGTCAATCGTGAGAAGATCGAATCTTTATCTGGAGGTGGAGAATTTGATTCTGCCTTGATTTTAATTTACAAAGGGTTAGGTTTATAAAAAAACTACTAGATTATAATCGTTATATAGTATAGATTAAGCTAAAGAAGTACAAGTAGATTTTATCGTTAAATATATTGTAAAAATGAAGCTAGGCTAATACAATTAGAATATAATACTTGTCAATCTAGGTATCAATCTAGATGAAAACTATTTGTACTACTTGCTAGAGGTTCGATTAATATATATGGCGAGCCAGGTTTAGCCTAGATTTACAAGAGCAAGGATTATTGACAAATTCCCGGTTTTTTACAATCGCAAACATTAATGTGGAAGTGTTTTTAATTCACATTTTGTTTAGCTTCATTTATACAAGATTATAATAGTTAAACATATTATAAATGTACGTATATATTACACATAATAAATATATACAATCACTTCGTGATAAATCATTTTGTGAGTGATTCGTTCACTATCACTTCGTGATAGTTCACTCTCTATAACTCCTTCACCGATTTTCTAAATTGTTCCACCTCATCCCAACAATTCAAACTTTTCCCCTCATTTCCCTTCAAACATTCCAAAACCTTAGACCTACTTGAAACAATATCATCACTCAATTCAACTCTGGACAATTTAATATTCTCTTCTATAACTTGTCTTAATTTAACAATTTTTTCGTTTGTAGAAGCAACAGAAAGTTCAGGTTTAGCATCTTTAGCTAAAGCAGCGGTGGTGGTTTCCTGGAACTGTTTGATAGTTTCTTGTTCTAGTTTAGCTAATTCTTGGGCGACTCTGTCTTGGATATACTTTTCTGTGTATTGGGCGCGAGAGTAGTCGGACTGGAAGTTAGTATTCATGCAAAGCTTGCTTTGCAAGATTGTTTCATTCTATATTAGAGCATATCCACTTGGTTATTCATTCAATTCACTTGCTTCGCAAGTGAATAGTTAATACATACCTCTGGTGAGCTCTCCAATTGCGACAAAAAAGATGAACTAAAATCAATAGGAGTACTTGGTGTAAACACCTTAGTCTCTGGCTTAGAACTGCTGTTTCCCATTGTATAATACCCTATTAAACTTGTAATAGTCCTAACTAAATCAAACTAAATTTTGTTGGTCGTGTGAAATTCACCAGATTTTCATTGGTGAAAAGATTGAAGATTCAACTTCATCATATCTAACTAACAAATCTAACAAAAAACTATAATGCCACCAGTTCAGCAAGTTCAATACGTACAACAACAACAATCCAACTTTGACAAGTTCAAAATGGGTTTAGTCATGGGATCCACTGTGGGGGTTTGTGTAGGTGTGTTATTTGGGGGATTTTCCATTTTGCAAAACGGTGCAGGACCTAATGGTGTAATGAGAACTTTGGGACAATATATCATGGGTTCAGTAGGGACTTTTGGATTGTTTATGAGTATTGGGTCAGTTATTAGATCCGACACCCAGTTTCAAGCTTATCAGAGATCAATGATGGTGAATCAACAAGCTAGATTGAGAACTATTAGAAATTGGGATTAATTTCACTTTCACACCGCAGGTGTGGAAGTATGAATCAGGTGAATTAGCAAAAACTATGCCAATGAATAAAGTTAATCATGTTAATCAACAATGTTAAACATTGTTAATGAATTCAATTTTACAATGATGATGAATAAATATCCAGGTTGGTGTATATAGTAGGATAATAAATGTATCATAGTACTAAAATGTAGGTCTCTATTGATATAATAGTGCTAAAGTAAGTCTAGTGAATCTATTAATGCGATACAAATGAAGTTGCGGAGCAAGGAATGTAAGCCATCATGAATTTGCAAAGAGAGAATGTAAACCATCATGATCTTGTAAATCAAGTGGACAATGTACATGTATCCACAGATGACTGTTCAAGTGTTCATAAAGAAATATTTATTTGTTCATAGAGTTATAGCATACACCTTTTCAATTCCCACTAGGGTTTCTCACTAACAAAAAATGTGCTGCCAAAATTTTAACCACATTTAATCAACTTCTTTAATGAAGGGGGAAAGACTACTACATCTAGACTAGACAAAAAGTACGTAATTCTACAGAAAAATCCAACTACACTGCTCAAGCCATGATATAGACTACATATTTATCTATTAATGAGGGTATGATTTATATATATGTACATATGAAGTTCTTCTAGTGTGAGTTTGAATCATACAGGTATGATTCATGTTCATACATGAAGTTCGATTTCCAGCTGCGAGTTTAAGTCATACAAGTATGATAAACCAAACTCAGGAGTTTGGATTTGTTTTTCCTTGTTTAGACTTCTGGCAATTTCGGCTAATGTTCGTTTTGGTTCCAAGATGGGTTCGCTGCTTAGTTTGAAGGTACCCCAATGGATCCCCTTCATGAATGTACTATTGGTTTGTTTGAAGATATCTACTGATTCTTGGGGCGATATATGACGCGGTTTCTGGTGCCATGAGGGACAATATTGACCAATGGGTAATAATGAAAGTAAAACTGGGCCTACTTTTTTTCCAATGACATCGAATAAATCCTTCAGATATCCAGTGTCACCAGTATGGTAAACCAAAGATTTTCCATTCTTCTTAATGATGTATGAACACCATAATGATTTATTGGAATCAAAAACATATCTCCCCGACCAATGCATGGCAGGGACACATTGGATTTCGTAATTGTCGGGTAAATTTTTAGGGAGATACTCATTTAATGGTATGGTATCCCACCAGTCCATTTCTATAACTTTGTAAACCCCCCTCCTGGCGAATTTCTTCTTTAATCCAAGGGGAACAATCCAGGTAGATGAGTTACCAATTTTTTTGATTAGATCCATTTCCAAATGGTCGGGATGGTCGTGTGACACTACGACAAAGTTTAAGTTATCATTGGCGGCGTATTGTATATCTTCAAATGTCATTGGAGCCTTGTTTAATCGTTTGGGCCCGAAATTCTCCAGCAACAAATGTTCACTTAGAATTGGATCAGTGAGGAAATTTATCCCTGATATTTGTAAAAAGCAGCACGATTGACCTAACCAAGTGAAGAGCATTTGCTGGTTAATCGGTGGTAAGTAAGAAACCGCAGATTTGTAATTAAATAACTTGGGGGAAACCACAGTCGATAACTCAGCAAAATCATCACTTTGTAAACATTTTTGGAAAACTTGTGAATTATATCTCAACTGTTCCAAGTTTGGTTTATGTACCTTCAACATATCTTCAACTTCCACTGCTCCATCTTTTGGCTGGGGTAATTTATCATGGATTTCAATATTGCTACCATAGATACTCTCGAATATTTCCAAAAGTCGAACAAAGATGAACTCAAATGCTGTCTGGGGACGATACTCTTCAAATGGATTCACAAACATACCAGCTACCACTGCTGATCTAAACCGTGAGGTATCAGCTTCACCAGTCTCTTCCAACCGTTTAACTTCAGTTTGTCTTTTTTTAATCAAATATTGTGTTTTCACTTGCATGTACATCTCAAAGGAAGCATACGAGAATAGCACCCCAAATCCAAACTTGGACTTGATCAGTAGCTGCGTCCAAGTCACCATCTATAAATTGGTTCCTACCGCCGTAGTTTGTTAATGTACACAGAAATGATTTTCAAGACGCATCGAATAAAAACACCGCTAAAGCCCGATAAAACCCGTTTATTACCAATTCTATATAATGAGCTATTTTCTATGTAGAGTTATAGTGCTAATGTTTTCTAACAACACCAGTGGCATCAGCCATTTCCAAAATATGTTTTTTATACTCATGGATATCACCAGGGAAAATCTTGACAGTATTGTCTTCGGCGATCCAGATTTGATTACATACTCTGTCAATGATATTGACATCATGCGACACCATTAAGACACCACCTTGGAAGTTATTCAAAGCATCGGCTAAGGCATCCAAACCTTGGGTATCCAAATGATTGGAAGGTTCATCTAGAATCAAAATATGTGGTTGTGATAAACATAAAGCAGCGAAAGCAACTCTCGATTTTTGACCCCCGGATAATAATTCCATTTTCTGTAAACCTAAGGTACCAGTTATACCAAAAGAACCAAGATGACGTCTATATTCTTCGTCTGATTTACCAGGGAAAGTAGACGACATCCACGAAACTGCCGAAAGGTTCAAGTCCATGGCATCAACATGATGTTGGGCAAAATACCCGATTCTTAATCTACCATTTCTCGATACATAACCTTCCAATGGGTTTAATTGTTCCATAAGCAATTTCAATAATGTGGTTTTACCAGTACCATTACCACCAACAAAGGCAATTCTCGAGTCCATCAAAACATCCAAATCGACGCCTCGCATGATAATTTTACTTGGATCATAACCAAAGGTAACATTTTGTAATTGCAAGATTGGTGGTGATAATTTTTCAGGATCAGGGAACTTGAAAGTAACGATCTTATCATCTTCAGGAGCTTCCAAAATAGGTAATTTCTCCAATTTCTTGATACGAGATTGGGCTTCGGAAGATTTGGCGGCATTATATCTAAATTTATCAATAAATTCTTGTAAATGTTTTCTGACCGCCATTTGGTTTTCGTATTCTCTTCTTTGGTTCTTGATACGTTCTTCTCTGGTGGCATGGAAAGAATCGAAATTGGCACCTCTATAGTAATCCAAACGTTCTGAATGTTGATGGATAATATCGGTAGCAACTTCATTCAAGAAAGCACGATCATGCGATACTACAAAGACGGTTGATTCATAAGTTTGTAAGTACCTCGCCAAGTAGGTAATCGAAGGAACATCCAACATATTGGAAGGTTCATCCAAAAGTAACAAATCAGGTTGACAGAATAACGCTCTGGCTAAAGACAATCTCATTCTCCAACCCCCAGAAAACGATTTTGTTGGTAAATGTTGTGTTTCCTTGGTGAAACCCAAACCAAACAAAATAGCTGCTGCTTTCGACTCGGCTTTATCTGATTCCATATCGTATAATTTTTCAACAACATCTTGTAACTTTTTATCCAAATCTTCCCTTTCGTTATCCAATTTCCTGACTTCATTCGATTCTTCATCAAACTCCAATCTCAATTTTTCAATATCTTGAATACGTTCGGAAATTTTCGATTCCTCGTTAAGTAAAGATTTTCTCCACACATCGGCATCCAAAACCGATTTCAACGCCGAGGTGTCGTCACCTCTAATTTCTTGTTCAACATGCAAAATGGTTATATGTTTAGGGATATCTAATTCTCTTCGCGACAATGCTCTTAACAAAGTAGACTTACCAATACCATTTTGCCCCACCAAACCGTATCTTCTACCATAAGCCAAAGTCAACGAAGCTTCTGACAAGATTCTTTGACCATCACCAACATAAAGATCGAATTGATCGATTTTGATATCTTTTGATTTCCCAGCACTCGATCCAAAATCCAAGGGATTGATTTCCAAGAAGAAGGAGTCGTAATCTTCGTCCTTTTTTTCGTTTAATAACTTGGAAGCTTCGTACTGAACAAACTTGTTATTTCTTTGAGCCACTTTTTTGGCAATTTTACGTTCTTGTTTTTCCAATTTCTTCTTGTCGACCCTCGATTCCATATTTCTCCCTGTATGTTCGATATCATGACTCGAGTTTAATAATTCCAAACTGGAGTTTATATCTCTTTTAGAAGCATTTTGTCTCAAGACATTGATATCCAATAATCTTTTAGAAGTATCACCAGTAATTTCCAATTTGGCAATGTTTTTAGACAATTGCTCAGATAATTCGGTGGTGAATTTGTCAACCAATTTATCTATCTTGACAGGGGAACCACCAGCATTGATAAGTAAATTCTTGATGAAATTCATTTCATCGTTAATTGAAATCTGTTGTGCGGTGACACTATCTTCTGTAGCGTGTGAAACGTGCTGAATATAACCAGCAGCATAGTCTGCCACTATAGGATCTATAGCAGGTACAGCTTGACGTACTTTTAACCCAATGTTTGACATGGTTGCAAGATTGAACTAGATCTGTTAGATTTCCACTCTAATTTTTCATCTATAGCGAAAAGTTTTACACACGACAAACATCACCACATTTTAAAAAGAGAAATAGAAGGGAAAGAGATAAAGCAAATGGAAAGGAACTAATGCAAACAGTCATTGTGAAGAGCATTCAAACCAGCTATTCAAAAAAAAAATTCAAAAAATTCTCTTCCTCTTCTTCTAGTTCAAACTCCAACTAGGCTGCCCACATGAATATATAACTTTTTCAATGACAACATGAAACTATAAGATTATATCTTATCTCTTTTACATCTTCAACTTCTAGTTCTACTTCTAATTTAAACTATTTCTAGCTAATCATCTCTTAGTTTATAAGTCTCTGACTTCTAGTTCAATCTCCAACTCCGCTGATATAAAAGATATATTTAATATATATATAAGTTGGAGTTTACTTACAGTACAATCAAATATCAAATCATTATATTATAACTTAATCATCTATTAACTAGTATACACTTATAAAGCAGCTTTAATCTTGGTGTCCAATTTGTCTTGAGATTTCAAAGCTTGGACATCGGAGTTACCACCAATGTGTTCACCAGCAATGAAGACGTTAGGAACGGTTCTTTGGCCGGTTAATTCGAATAAGGCATCTTGGAGTTCAGCGCCATCGGCTTCTTCATCTAATTCAATGATATAGACATCCTTGGTGATTTCACCAATGGTTCTTTTGGCAGCAGCACAGTGTGGACAGTAAGACTGGGGTTAGTATAAGGTTCAGCTACCAGGTTCTTCCGAACCTGGTAATTTAGAGTAACCTATAGATAATCTTTTAGATTTCTCTCCAGTTACTTTCTCTCTTTTCTTTTTTTATACATACTTTGGAAGCAATAAACACTGGTTTATTCTTGATTAATTGTTGGACCTTCTTAGTAGTAGCTTGGGATACCATTCTTGTGTTTGTAAACGTTCTTGTGAATACTCTTGAAAACATAAAACTATAGCCATGGAAAATCCATTGTATAAATTTATAGTGCGATGCTGACAAATATTTGGCAAACCCAGATCATCCATAGAATATCTTAGAAATGATATTAAATAGATGATTATATGACTAATGACATGCTTACCAATACTTCAGACACTAGACTCGACAAAATATGTTTGTTCCTTCTAGTTCTTACTAATTATAACCTTCTTTTTATAGCTTTTCATTTTCATTTTGCAGCCAAGTTAGGAATATTAGATTGAAATCAAAGCCTTATTCGAATTCTGTATAGCGAATAACGTGATCAGTATGTTCCACGCGAAGGAAAGCCAGTTCCTCGGTGGATTAGAAATATAACTGTGGTATATTTTTGTAGCCACAATTAACTTACAAGAATACTTGAGGTAGCAACAACACCAAAAAACATTTATTGGGAAAATAAACCAAGGGCAAACACAAATATAGGCATTTTCAGGATTGGATATATTTGGATATCGATGGAGTTTTATATAACAGCTATTCTTGCAGCAATTTCATCCTCTTGTAGTAAAACGCGGAAAACGGATTAACATTGTCTTATATCCGCATTTTTCTTCCTCTATTCCCGCATTTTACTAGGCTTATTCCCGTTTTTATTTAAACAAGCGGAATGGATTGATTGATCTACAGCTATATATTTAGTTTCTTGTAAGCTCATGTTGGATGTGGAATTTTCTAGAGTTAGTTCATTAAAGTGTATATAAAACAAGAAACATTATTGTAAACTCTTAGAAGGATTAAATTTATGATCGTATTGCTTGTTACTCTCGTATTACTGATTCAAAATATGTTCACAATAATCTACATACAAGTTTTATATAAAAAGTTCGTTGAAGTGTACATAAAACAAGCGATACATAATATACCTCTAGTTAAAAAGCGATTAAATATCGTTCGCTAGGCTTGTATTGTTCGACACACTTGTATTGTTCGCTACTCATTGCCGATTCAATACTCGCTACGCTCGTACTAAATCTTATATTCATCATTCCCATTTTCAAACAAATCATGGGAGATAACCTCAATCGAGTAACCATCTGGATCCCTAATAAAGCCAATACCCTTGATATTCCCCTGGTTAAATTTCAATGACCAATCTAAATCGGGGTACTTTTGGTCCAATTCTTTGCAAAACTTGTCGGGGTTTTCACAGGTGATACAAGTATGGCCAAACCCTTGGATGGCGCCATTTTCAGTGGAGTTACCATTGTGGTACCCCTTGAAGTTAGGATCATCTTCAGTGCCCCAATTATGGGTCAATTCGATGATACCTTCACGGCCCGAGATATCGCCAAATTCCGTTTTGCCCAGATGGTCGTACCCTAAGAAATACAAGGTGAATTTAGCATCTGGGAACTCTTTTTTGTTCAATACTTTGAACCCAAGGACATCACAATAAAACGCCAATGATTTTTTCGGATCCTTGATCCGAATCATGGAATGATTAAATTTGTATGATTTAGGGTCAGTTTTACCTTCAACTTTACCTTTACCATTTTCAATCAATTCTACCCAATAACCATCTTTATCCAAGCAGAAAGCAATATTCTTTTGTCTTCCATCCGACAATTTCTTTTTGAAAGCCACATCATTGCCTAACAAGTTTTGTTCAACTTGTTGAATATTATCGACCGAGAAGCAAATATGGCCAAACCCCCTATTTTCGGATTCATTACCATTATTAGTTTTGAAATTAGGATCGGATTCACTGCCCCAGTTATGACACAATTCCAAAATACCTTCTCTAGCAGCCCAATTGACATTTTCCCCATTATCAATGGCCAACATATAGATAGTAAATTTCATTTTTGGAAATGAAAATTCATCTACAAGTTTCATGCCAAAGTTGTCGACATAGAAAGGAATGGCTACTTTAGGATCCTTGATCCTAAAGCAGGTATGGTTCATCATAAATGAATTATCAATGCTCATATTTAAAAGTAATGGTATACTAAATATAATCTCTCCCTAGCAAAGATAAATTTATAGTCGCACTGGCCACAGGGGAAGCAACCTAAGCAACCAAAGCTAATCAGGTGAGATTGGCACTAAGCCATTTCAACGGAAGGGAAGGGATGGCAAACTAATACTAATACTCTATATACACATACCAATCATGGCATACCCTTCACTTCTTTTGGAAAAGCCATGGTTAATTATATGTTGTTTTTTGCAACCTTTAGTACTACATTTCCTAATCGAGCAGTAGCCGATAACTGGTTAGATGGAACTATGGGGAAAAACTTGATATTAAAAATAAGTAATATCATTTATCATTGGAAGTGAACTAGTGTTTGAATAAGAGAAAACTCAATATCTATTACACATGATTATTCTTTTCTTTTATTTCTGTTTCTTTATTCCTCGGTTTCTTCAATTACTAATAAATCATTCGCACTGAAAAATTTTAAACGATGATGATTCATAGATTATACGAGAATGAAGTGAGGGAGACATTTAAATATCATATAAATTATCATCTTATACATACTGTCTCTTCTTAATGTTTAACCGACAGGTATTTCGATATTTTTCATCGGGTGCAAGATTAAATTCAGCCCATATTGCCAAATCAAGAAAGACCCTTTTAGATATTAAGGCTAAATATGATAAGAACCATCCCATTTCAGTGGTAACTGGACATGATTTTATTACTGGTAAAATGACTGAAAAAGCTAATGTCGATATCACTTTAATTGGTGATTCGCTTGCAATGACTACATTGGGTTACGATGATACTAATGAATTACCCTTTGATGAATACCTCTACCATGTAAAGTCGGTTTCTCGAGGGAACTCCTCTTCTTTACTAATTAGTGACTTACCTTTCGGTTCGTTCGAACAGTCGATTGAACAAGCGGTCGCATCGAGTACAAAATTGGTAAAAGAAGGAAAGATCCAGGGCATCAAATTAGAGGGGGGCCAAGAATCTATTATTCCTACGGTTACTAAACTCATAGATATAGGTATCCCCGTAATGGGCCATGTAGGGTTAACTCCTCAAAAACATAACACTTTTGGTGGTTTCAAATTACAGGGGACAAATGTAGAGAATTCTTTACAGATTTACCAACAGTGTTTGAATTTACAAAAGGCAGGTGCCTTTGCTATTGTCCTCGAATGTATTCCTAATAAATTGGCCCAATTTATTACTGATAATTTGTCGATTCCTACTATTGGTATAGGTGCAGGTCCTCATTGTTCAGGTCAAGTGTTGGTAGTGGCAGATATGTTAGGAATGATGGATCCTCAAGAGTTTCACACTGCCAAGTTTGTAAAAAAATATGCCAATTTTTTTGATGAGGGGGTAAAGGCGATTGAGAGTTATAATCTGGATTTGGTAGATAAGGGATTTCCTTTAGAGGGGGAACATGGGTATAAAATTAAATCTGACGTGTTGCTGGAGTTTAAAGAACTTGTGAAGCAAGTGAATGTAAAATGAAGAACTTGCATTGAACTTGCATTGAACTTGCATTGAACTTGAAAAGCAAGTGGATATAAACTCAATGATCTTGCGAATTGTGAACACAAAACACACAAAAATTAAGATAGACTAGACTATTATTTATCTTTGTAATATATGACATGAACTTGCAAAGCAAGTGGATATAGAATGAAGAACTGGAAAAGCATGGATGTAAAACACGATAAACCTGCGAAGCAGAGAACTTGCTAAGCAATCGAATATAACACTATAAATTTGAACTTGGCTGCACCTGGTTCCAATATAGAGATTAGCGTATTATTTATCTTTGTAATATAAAAAAATTTGCTACGCAAGTGAATTCAAGAACGGGAAAACCGTAAATGTAAAACATCAAGCAAGTGGATTTACCTATCTACGTGATTCAAACTATTTAGGGACACATATAGAGCAGTGTAGAGTAATACTAAAAATCAGCTATTGTTTAAACTTATTTGTTATTACACGATTTATATCTCATCGTCAAATGATTTTGTGTATTAAACATATTGTCTAAAAGTTTGAAACAACCAAAATTTCAATCACTAGTTGACTACAGTTCTTTATCAATGTTTCCTTTTGTTTTAATAGCGTTAGCTAGCTTGATTCTAGCAGACACCCAGCTCGCTTGTGTCAGTCTGATAGGCTCTACTTCCTTACAAGGTACATACATGTACCAGTCTGCTGCTAATTGTAGAGAGAGTTGTGGTGAGGGATATCCTTATATCGGGTTCAAAAATGGTGACCAGTGTTATTGCTTGACAGAGTTCCCTGACACCGAAGCTGCTGATTCGTGTAATGTTGTTTGCTCAGGTTATGGTTTTGATATGTGTGGGGGAAGCTCCGATTACTCAATTTATGTTGGTGATGGTTCAGGAGAAATTAGCACCCCAGAAGATGCACAAGAGGTGTTGGCGAACGCTAATAGTAGTAATAGTAACACCACCAGTAGCAGTATTAGTTTTGCTTCTACTAGCGCTGTCGGTTCCTCGTCTATTTCTAGTTCTACGTTATCTTCCACTTCTTCTTATGCTTCTTCCACTTCATCTACTGCTGGCTCATCATCTTCTAGCATATCATCGTCTAGTTCATCATCGTCTGCTTCATCATCATCTGGTTCATCATCTTCTACCTCATCATCCACTTCTACATCTTCATCCTCCACCTCTGCGTCGTCTAGTTCAGACGCCAACACCCTGGGAACTCTGGAAACCCTGGGAGCTCTGGCTCCGGTTCTTCCACCAGTACTTCGAGTTATCATGTACATATTAAGTATATCCATATATATCTAAATGTTTATAATCGGTTAAATCTTTCTCTAGTTAATTTTGTAATTTCTATTTTGGCAACGTTTTTTGCATCAATTGAAATTGACACATTAGAAAAATTAAAATTAAAATTAATCAACAATGACGATTGAGATAAATCAAAACACAGATAGCAGTATCCTTAGGGTATTTGTTATAAGACATGGCCAGACTAACCATAACGTTGTAAAGATCCTCCAGGGCCACCTAGATAGTGAGCTCAACGATGTTGGTCGCTTACAAGCGAGTAAAGTAGGAGCAGCAATGTCAACCATCAAAATCGACGATTTGGTTTCGTCTGATTTACAAAGGTGTGCCAGAACTATGGACTATATCAAACTACACCATCCAAACGTTCCCGTACGGTACACGGAAAACTTACGAGAACGGAACATGGGTCCGGCCGAAGGTATGTATATTCAAGCTGCGATTGATAAATATGGTCCGGACTTTAGAAACTTGGGAGAGAAAAGCCATCAGTTGATCGAACGTATTGATTCAGAATGGAAAAGGATTGTGAAAATGAATTTAAATAGTGAAAATATTATTTTGTGTACCCATGGTGGGGTAATAACCGGGTATATCAATAGTTTGTACAAAGACCAGAAGTTTGATTTGAGTGAAAATTTGACTCCGGGCGATTTGAAAGTCCCTTTTAATACTTCAGTGGCTATGATTGATGTAGATAAAATGACAGGGAAGGGGACTATTCAGATGTTTGGGAATACAGATCATCTTGGGGGGCATTATGAAGTGGAAATGCAGAATTTGTTGTAAGCCATCACGAGTGAGCTATCGCAAAATAATAGCGAACAAGTCATGATGAGAGTGAATCAGCACGAAATGCTCACAAAGTGAATTATCACGAAGTGGGAGATTCCAAAATCAAGCTTCACTGAAGCTTGACTAGTGATTCGAAGGTTTTTATAAACGTGGGTACCCTAATAATATAAACGTATAGATAGTTTGCAATAAATATGTTTTACTAGTTGTTTAAACTTATATCTTATTATTTTATTAACTCTAACTAAAATCAAACTAAATGTAAAAATGCAATTTTTATATTTTTTATATTATTTTTTTATACCAAAACATTGGCTTTCTCCATAGTGTTAGACCTGGAGAACGAAGCATACCTTTGGAAAGGATCGTTTCTTTCCAATTCATATTCGGGATTAATCTTGGCCTTCTTGTCCATCTTTCTGAAATAAATACGTTTAGCCCATTTCCACGCTTCGGCACCCATTAAAAATAAAATAGTACACCCAAATGCAACCCCCCATTCGTAGTCGATTGGAGAATGTAAAAAAACTTTATCATTAATAACCGGAATATAGACAACGGGGAACACCGAGACAAACCCACCGATAATTGAGAAGAATAAAAATTTATTATCCCATAAATCAATTGCAGTTTGTTTCCACCATGGATGATCGGTATCTTGTCTCATATAGAACAAAGAATTAGTGGGGTGAATACATTCCCAAGCTAAAATTAATGCACACCAAGTCATATTGGCAAATGAAGCTGATCTACCTCTAAATACCAACTCACACAGGGTACCATTCGAAGTATTACAGTTATAACCTAAATTACCATCACCTTTACCATAAACGATAATCACAAAACAAAACAAACAACAAACAGCCATCCAAAAACCATATGCTAACATATCAATAATAACTTCCCAAGTGAAAATAGTATGATTTGGTTCTTTTTCTAAAATATCATCAGCCGCCTTTTCTTGACCCAAACCCATAGCTGGGAAACATGAAGTAACAACTAAAATCCATAAAACCTCAACTGGGGATAAAGGAAATACAGAATACCCAGAGTCATCCATGAAAACCAAACCAATCATTAAATATAACGCTTGGGCGACATTTTCGGCTAATAATTGTAAAACAAACTTTTGAATATTCGAACTCATCCTTCTACCTTCTTCAATGGCATTTAAAATTGACGCGAAATTATCATCGGTTAAAACAATATCTGAAGCATCTTTGGCAACATCAGAACCATTCAAACCCATGGCAATACCGACATCAGCTTTTTTCAACGATGGAGAATCATTAACCCCGTCACCGGTCATAGCGACAAACTTCTTTCTTCTATGTAACGCATCAATCATTCGAACTTTAGTCTCGGGTGCACATCTAGCAATAACTAAAGGTAATACCGGTAAGTTATCAATTTCCTCATCCGATAACGCATCAAAATCATGAGCAGTCATAACCATTACTTTAACAACTTCGTCAGAATAATGATATAAATTATGAGGAATAATTCCCACTTCTTGAGCGATTGCTTTAGCGGTACCTGGATGGTCACCAGTTAACATATGAACATTGATCCCTGCGTTATGACAAGCTTTAACTGATCCAGCGGTTTCATTTCTTGGAGGATCGTAGATACCAATCAAACCTTGAAATGTTAACTTACATTCAACTTCATCACGATTTTTCAAATCGACACCCTTGCCGTTTTTAGTAGCAAAAGCCAAAACACGTAAACCTTGAGATGATAAAGCATTCATATTCATTTCAATCAACTCTTTATCTTGATCGGACAATTTTTGAAGTGTTTGATTATCGTAAAATTTGCCATCATTCTCTTCATGGCCATACCAGGTATCACAACAAGATAATAACCTTTCAACGGCACCCTTTGAGTAGACTTGAATATTGTCATCTTGTTGATAAATTGCAGACATTCTTTTTATGGAAGAGTCAAATGGGAATTCACCTAAATGTTGGAACCCACCTTGTTCAACAATATCTTCTCTACCGTAGTTTAACCTACTGGCAAAAACTTGTATAGCAATTTCAGTAGCATCACCGTGTGCTTTCCATTCCAATTCACCAGTTTCTTCGTTTTTCGATTGGTTGATGGTGGCAATATTAGCTAAAGTTGCAGTCATTAACCAATTGTGGAAGTTTTGCGATTGTTTGTCGATGGGAGGGGGTACATTGAAATCAATTTCTTCATCAGTTTCTTTAATAAAATAAGGAGAATACTTACAAAATTCAACATCACCCATAGTAGGATTGAAAGCTTCATTTGAGTTAGCCACATTGAAAGTCCCAACATTGGGGATCCAAACTTTCTTGGCAATCATTCTCCCCTGGGTTAAAGTACCAGTTTTATCGGAGCAAATATCATTAATACCACCCAAAGCTTCTAAAGAATCCAATTTTCT
>JAXQKE010000048.1:107002-129480 GCA_037042355.1 Candida sp. Y128-05E | reverse complement strand
TGTGTGGTAGTAGTAGTTATATTATCTTTTTCCAATGAAGATTGAGTACTTGGTTTATCAATCATGAGATAATAAGTCTAAATATAATTGATAAAATTATACTAAAAATATAAATTGCTGACTATCACCCTGTATTATATATTCCTTTTAGCAGCCAAGAGTATTATTTTTACCAAGAAAAAATACCAAATTAGTTGACCTGGGCTCCAATTCAGAGTGAAACTGAAATAGAGAGTATACCATTAGATAAGTAGGTAGTAGTACACTAAAGGATCAACTGCACACGTTGTTAACCCATCTCAACCTTCCTGTTCTTCTTCTCCAGTTTTATTTCTATTCCACCACTTTCTCATTTTCTCACTTTTCACCGGAAGTGACTGACCGAAAGTTTCTTTTCCCGACTTCCGAAGCAATGATAAGATAGTAACTAAGAAAAAGATTGAACCAGTAAGGATTGACAAATCATCCCACGGAAGTGTTGACACAATCTCATAATGCCATATTATCCATAATACTGTTCAGGTGCTCACAGAGGATAATCTGGAGATAACTTAGTTCACAATGATGATATGAATGACCCAGAAAGTCAGACAGAGAAGGTGGTGCTCACCCATTTGAACTTAAACTACATTATACCATTGTGGTTCACCCTGGTTAGTCTTCTTTTTTGTTATTCGTCTTGTCATCTACCACATTTCACCCGAAATTGGTAATTATACATTGACGAAAAAATAAAGTCGTGGAAGGGGGAAAGAACAAAGTTTAATCAAGCAATTGTAATGGAAGTATGTGGAAGGGAGTTTATATTGTGGAAAGTGTATACCACGTTACTTTGTAATTCTTTTTGAATTGTGATTTGTTTTTATCCCACATTTCGTTTTCAGACATTTTGCAAATTACCACATTTTCTAAGATATCTAACTTACATTACAATTAAGTTTGAGAGAAGTAGACAAAAGATTAAACAGTACTGATCAAGAAGAGATGCTTCAAGCTATCTCTGTAAAAGGTAGCTGGTTCAATGGATATAAACGAAAATAGCTCTTTAGCTACTTATGTAATTACGTAAAGATACACCATAGGCAAAAAAAATAATCATTTGAAGTCGATCGGTATTTCGAATCCCTTGGTTATCAATTTTTGCTAGCTCACGGTGTTCTTTCGAAATTGTCAATTGACATTAAATATAACACCAGAAACATTTAAGAAAATAAATAATGTCTACATACTAATTCTCTTGTGAAAGTTTTCGCGTGATCAATAATAAACTTTGGTAGTACAGTAAATTGATCCGTATGCCAAGCGCTCAAATGCATCGTCGAGTAGTCGAATTTACCTCCGAGGTTGAATACCGGGGGTAGAATACTTGTTATCGTAAAACCAAGAAAAACGGTGAAGGCGGTGGGGTAAAAATAAAATATTGCGTCATCTGATTAAATATCGTATGATGTAGAGATAACAATTGTATTTGTTAAGGTAGATTAAAGAATTATAGGTATTAGTAGTAATATTGCTATTATTATTATTATCACTATTAATATTACTATTACTATCATTATTTACGTTTACTATGATCTTGAATTCCTCGAAATTTTCTTGTCGGCTCGGCATTCCACAGTTTCACATATTAGCTCTTGGCATTGATTTTTTTTTCATGTTAGTTTTTTTTTCTTCTTGGCTTTGGTGATGGATTTGCCGTCTAAAAAATGAGAATGTCGTTGTGTAGAATATTTATTTTTAGCACAAAGTCGTCCAGTTTTTGAAAACACACGATATATGTAAAACATTAACCTGTTAATTAATCGATAAAACATACTAATCTACAAATCTACTGATGTCAGCTGTTTAACTAGCTGACAATTATCTTTTCTTCCAATATAAATTGTCAGCATGGTGGTATTAATGCTCCATTGAGGTTTCACCCGATGGCTCTTCGGAGCTAGCATTATATCCGGTGATTTGATTGATTTCTAATTTACGATTACATAACATTCCATTTTGAGGTCGATGAGCTGATTATATAAGCTTTTATCTCCGTTTATCTCCCACCCGATGGAATATATATATGAAACTTGAAATAAGCAAAATAAAAACCAATTAATATAATAAAAACATCATGAAACAAGTAGCAATTATTGGTGGTTCTTACGCTGCTATTGCCGCATTCAAAGCTTTGATTGCATCATCAGAACCAATTAATATCACCATGATTTCGGCTTCAGAATATGCCTGGAACAACACCGCCGCTCCAAGATTATTGGTGGAACCAGAAAGAAAACACGAATCAATTGTTAATTTGAAACAATATGTTGACAAGAAGTTGGATAAATCAGTCCACACCGGGGAATTTATCAAATCTATTGTCAACCACGTCGATTTGGATGAAAAGGTCATTTCTTATGACGAAGGTACTCAAAAGATCAATTTTGATTATTTAGTTATTGCTTCGGGTGCTAGATACGAATGCGATGCATTCAAATTATCTAATTCTTCAGATCACCAAAAGTCATTTGACCACATTGATGAATTAGCTAACAAGATCAAATTGGCCAAGTCGGTGGCTATTATTGGTGCAGGTGCCACTGGTGTCGAAGTTGCTGGTGAAATTGGGTTTTTAGGAGGTAAGAAAATCGATTTATATACTGGTAGCTCGGCTCCTTTAGCAACCTTACGTGATTCAACAAGAAAATCGGCCACTACTCGTTTGGAAAAGTTGAATGTCAAGGTAATTAATAATATTAAGGTCGATAAATATACTGAAACAAGTATCACATATGGTGAGACCACTACTGACTATGATTTGGTAATCCCCACCTTCAAGAGTTACCCCAATTCGGAATTCTTGGATGTCAAACATTTATCCCTGGGTCTTGTTAACGTTAATGATTCATTTTTTGTCGATGGATACCCTAATGTCATTGCTTTCGGTGATGTTTCCAGCACAGCCCATAAATCAGCTGCCGATATCAAATATTTCCAAGCAGGTGTGGTTACTGCCAGTATTAAACATTGGTTTACTAACCTGGGGGTGACTAAGTACGCCAGCAAGCAAATGATAGTGGTACCAGTTTCTAAAAATGGTGGAGTTGGTGAAGTATTCGGATGGTCATTCCCTAGTTTCTTGATTAAGATTCTCAAAGGTAAAGATTTTATGATCAAGAAGAGTGAAGAGCTTCTCGGGATGGATTAGAAAATGAATTGACAGAGAATAGTGAGAAGTTAAGATTTCGACGATTTTCTTGGTGACAATTAAATGCTTGGAGATTATTACGGATTCTTTGAAGAAGTTTAACCAAATATAAATCAAACGGAAGCGTCCAATAGAATAACCAAGGTTTCTCCATTTAGTACTAGATTCATTTTAAAGTATATATAATTATTTTTGTTCCCAAGTATCTTAGAATTAATCTTTACATAATTAATAATAATAGAAGTATTTAAGATATCCATTTAGCCCAATATGGAGAAGGAAGTATAAAACCGCTCATTTTGGTCAATCTTATGTAGTAAATTTTGTCAATATAGATTTTAATTGGTCGGTAGTTTGTAAAGTTCCCCATACTAGAGTGACGAGCAATGTGAACTTATGAATTTATGATTGAATAAATCATTGGCTGTACCATGACTATAAATAATGTTTAGTCTTTTGTACAGTTGACAATTGACAAATATCAAATACAATTACTTTGAACAAAAGGCTAGGAATACTTAGACTATCATATAATTTTCAATTATTATGAATTACACCCAATTCTGACTGACAGAGTTGAAAGGATCAATTCATCCTAGCAATTCTAGAATCGAACTAGTTAGTTTAGTAAACCAGTAAATCTCGGTAGTGTATGCATAATACCAATATTTTGTGTGGTTCAACAATTTAACAATTGAGGGGTAGCCTACATAAGTTACACAAGAACCAATCCTCGAGATTTTAGGACATTGAAATAAGATATATTTATTCACCATTAGAAATAGATGTTAATATCTCGACAAAAGACTGGTAACACCCTTCCACCCGTACAATGGGTGCAAAGAGAGAAATCCAATAACAAACCCAAACCAACAATTGTTATCAGATTATTATTAAAAAATACAGAACTGTGGTCTAGCCGTGTTATAAAGAGGGGATATGACACAATTAAGAAACCCCCTTGAGAAAATATCAATTCACCCTTAATCTAGAAATATTGGTAAAGATCCGTATAGTGGCGTAAATGGTAACCCAAGAAAAGAGGGGGGGGGGATTGTTTTCTATAGTTATAATTAGTAGGTTATTTTTAGTTATTAGTTGTTATTAGTTGTAATTATTAGTTGTAATTATTACTTATTAGATATTAGATTATTAGATTATTACCTATCATTTATTACCAATTACCTATGATTTATTAGATTATTAGATTATTAGAGGTGTCGTATTCTTTTTCTTTTGTTTTTTTCTTTTTTCTTCCTTAAGTCCCAAAAGAATGAAAACACGTGCATATTTATTACGTGTGTCAACCAATGACTAATTTTTTTTAACAACCATCCTATCTAACAGTGTTATCTCACAATCTAATCTTTTAATCATCACCCATTTGTTATCTATTTCGAGTTTAATTTCATTTATTATTATTAATACTCATAACCAATCATTTAAATAAGTTTATTCACTAGAAAAATTCCATTTTTTCCTGGTTTTTTCTACAAAATATAAAAACTTCCAACTCATCTACCAAGCATAGTTACATCACACAAAAAGAATATTATCATTTTTATTAAATTATTGTATTGATTCTTGGTTGAAAAACTTATTTTATTAGTGTTAGTCAGGTTTCTTATAATGTCACTCCATTCATCTGATTCAACTCAACTGATGCTTAGTCTTTACAAGTCTAGCCACCCTTCAAGTATAACTTCATCGGTGTTTTCTCCCATCACTCCCAGCACTGTTCCTTTGGATTTATCTGATATCAATTTGAAACTTTTACAAGAACATCAGATTCATAATAAATTACAAACAAAGATTAATGAATTACGAATTAATAGTTATGCTTCCACAAATAATAAATTGGATTATGATTTAGATTTCGAGTTGCAACAAAAAATTGTTTTTGTCATGGTGGGGTTACCTGCTTCAGGTAAATCTACCATTTCCAAACAATTAAATCAATATTTTAATAAGTTTACCCAACTTAATTCAAAGATATATAATGCTGGAAACGTACGTCGGAAATCTCAATTAAAAAATGATGCCGACTTCTTTAATCCTAGTGACGAACAAGCCAAATTGATGCGGGAAAATTATGTTAACATCACTATTGGTAATTTAATCTCCGATTTAAATGAAAATGTCATCAATATAGGATTCTTGGATGCTACAAATTCCACTGTTGAACGTCGGAAACGTATGATTGATAAAATCATTGACGAAGTACCCAATCCCACCATCATCCTTATGAATATCACCAACAATAACGAACAGCAGAATAATTTCAATATCGCCTGCAAAACCAAGAATCCCGATTATTCCATGAAGAATTATTATGATTCCATCAACGATTTCAAAGTTAGGATTGATAACTACCTCAAAATCTACGAGCCAGTCACCACCAAGGAACTCATCAACTACCCGATAAATCTCTACATAAATTTTGAAAATGGAGGTGAGACATTCGACATAAATCGTTTTGATAACTTAAATCTTAAGTTTTTAAATCTACTCGACCAGTTTGTGCGTAATTATCCCGAAAACTTTGGTAATGAGTACTTAAAAAGAGTCCTGGACTGGATGGAGTTTATCAGGGGATTGGACTTGGATTCTAGTTTGGATTCCGATGCCATTAAACAGAATTTGAAGGCAGAATTGCAAAATTAAAAGTTGGTTTGGTATTTTTTTCTTATTTGTATTTGTTTACATTACTTGATGTATTTGGTTAAATACTAGTTTTGGGTTTATAGAAAGGTAATGGTTAGTAATATTATGTGTAGTGATCACGAAGTGATTGCAAAGATAACTCACGAAGTGAGTTATCTTGCTTTTATAGAGCCTACATCAGACTTTGAGTGATCTTCACTCTCTGTAGATGACGGCAGAGTTAGCGAGGACTCGTGGTAGAAGTTAGGTGGGGTGAAGATTATGAAAAAGTGAGAGGTGGAGTTAACAGAGACTAGTGTTCTAAGTTAGCGTCTCGGAGTTGTATTATTTGTATGTCGTATTATTATATAATATATACTTTTGGAAGACTACCGAGTTCTGGACTTGGTGTTTCTTTTAATCTGTTTTGTGATGTGCCAGCGTATTATCTACACCAGCGTATTAACATACGCTTGGTGTTTCTTTTTTTGTAATCTAGTAACTTTGTAGACCTGGGATTCCCGATGGCGTCTCTATACCATTCGATGGAGTATCGTAATTGAATCCAGGTAATTGCATTGGTGGTTTCTGTTGACCATTTTCGGGAACAGTGGAGGTACCATTTTCCTGGGGCTCCATGACGGCATTGATATTATTATTGATGGAATAGTACCACGCCCCTTGTTTTTTATCGGTATATAGCGGATCAGTATACGAGGCAGGATCATTGGGTCTTGCTCGACACCAGAATCTAGCTGTTTTATCAGACCCCGCTGAGCAAAGTAAATGACCCAAGGGGTGGTACTCCAAGGCATGGATCCCCTTTTCATGGGCATAGGGGATTTTATGCACGGCCTCGATCGAGCCTGGGTTGGATATATTTAACTTGTTCTCTTTGGAATCGACAGGGATGTATGAGTCTAAGACGTAATGGTTCATGGAACCGTTATAAGCAGCAGTAGTAACCATTGATGCATGGATCGGGTGCCAGGCGACACACGATAAATCGGTTTCGTGGTCTCGTAACACCAAAATATCCTTCATAGTCCGTAAATCGAATATTCGGCACGAACGATCACGCGATGCTGATGCTAGTAATCGGTTTGTCCCCGCCAGTTGAAATCGACACTTAGTCACTGTATGTTTAAACCCTAGCAACGTAGTAATTGCTTCCGACTGTCGAGGGTCCCACAATTTAACTAAATTATCCTTAGATCCCGAAACAATCAACCCAAGATTAGGGTGCCAGTCTGCCGTTTTAACGTCCCAGTGATGTCCCGTAAGACTCCTCTCTTCTTTCCCCGTTTGGAAATTCCAAATCTTCAAACTCGAATCGTCACCACAAGAAAGGAATTTCGAATCGTTAGGAGAAAAAGCTATATCTCTAATACCGGAGGTATGGCCATTAATTTTATTAACATTATTAAAATTAGGCTGCCAGTACTTGATAACCCCTTGTTGATCACCTGAAATCAACCATTCGTCATTATGGGAATACTGCAAAGTCAATATCGGAGAATCATGCGCTTGCATGATTGTTTCGAAATTGAAAGTCATCCCGTTCCAAATAGTAAATTCCCCAGAATACGCCGCCACAACCAAACGTCTACCTTCAGGGGTCCACTTAACAGTCTGTATAGAATGTTTATCTTTATTAGAAGATAAGTGAACAAACTTTGTTTGTGTGTCCATGACGGCCATGTTTGAACGATTATTATTACTATTTAGATTTTTGGAAGAACTATATGCTAAGGAAGGAAGTAAGTCTATTAGATAAGAAGATTCAGGACGTGCAGTACCTATGGGTTGCAGATGATCTGTGAGACCCATGCTTCGTAAGATATGCCACCTTCCCATATTGTTACCATGATCAACTGTTCTTCTAAAAGCCGTTTTCTTTTCTTGAGAAGCTAATTGTTGTTCTAAGTTCTGGTTATATTGTTGAGTACGTTCTGGTCTCTGGTAACCACCATTACCCCTGTAATTGGACTGTCCATTGTTATTCCCATACATGTTATAAAACGTATAAAGATATAACTTCAGAATAATTTTCAGTGTGATATATGTACAGCAGAAAAAAGATGAATTTAATATCAACCAAAGTTTTATTTATCTATAAGAATTATATAACCATCAATAATAAATATATACAATAAATGTATAGTAGTATACAGTAAACTATCAGTAAATATATATACTTTACAACTATACTAATATCATCTTCATTTTATCAAAATAATAGATAGATATTGAAGATATATATCCAGAACTTCAATTGGAATTTTTACCAATAAAAAATAAAACATATTAAACTAAATAGGTTGACCATAACATTATATATATATATATATATTTACTATTCCATTTACTATTAACCTACTATTAATCTACCTTCTATTATTAAAATGATTTAGTGTGTTATATTTCTATAGTGTATTACATAAGCTACAAGTTTATTATATTTGTAAGAGTAATATTATAATGATAAATATATTATAAATTCTTCTATTGATGTATAATTAAGATATAAGATATAAGATATAAATATCTTTTAAAAAGTATCTGAATATTATTTAGTTTTGTTTTCTATTACAAATATAAATAAATTATTTGTTTGGCTGTTGATTATTTCGCAGCCACAGAGAAAACGTTTTTTATTCAATTACTAACAGTTTATATTTTATATTTTATTAAACAACTATGGTGGAGGTTTACTATCACGACAATCTTGATGATGAATCTAATTTCACTCAACCTCACCATTCTGGTGAGGTTATTGCTTTACATGAATTAGCTAAAATTGGTGTTTTCTATAAATATGTTCCTCAATTATCTACTCTAAATGATATTGCTCAAGATAGAGGTTACAAAAATAGAGACCAAGTAGAATTAAATTTGGCTTCTTTTAATAATGATTTACAAGCTTATAACGCCAAAATGAAAGTGTTCTATGCTGAACATTATCATGATGATGAAGAAATTAGATACATTGTAGATGGTGAAGGTTACTTTGATGTTAGAGATAAACATGATCGTTGGATTAGAACTAAATTAAATAAATTCGATTTATTGGTGTTACCTGCAGGTATCTACCATAGATTTACCTTGACTGATGAAACTAAGTATGTTAAAGCGGTTAGATTGTTTAAAGATGAACCGAAATGGGAAGCGTGGAATAGAAGTTTAGGAAGACCGAGCGAAGCGAGGGATGAGTATGTTAAACAGATATCTGCCTGATCGAGCGAAATGAACGAGCGAAGCGAGTGAATAAGTGAGTGAAAGGATGAATGAGTGAGAGAATGAATGAAAAGTAAATGAATATAGTGAATTATATAGTAAATGAAAGTGAATGAATATAGTAAATTAATCAAGTCAATGAATAAAGTGAATTTATCATATTATTTTGAAATAAATATTGAAATTAGAGTTCTATATATGAATAGATTCTTGTAAAAGTGTAGGTGGGTGGTGCTAAATTTCTTATTTCGATAGCTCCCAAGGTATATGCTTATACAAAAGAGAATCCAAACAGTACAGAGAGCAAAATGGTAACAACTACACCCAAGTTAAATTCCAGGATCTCGAATTTTGCTGATATTAGTGTTGGATTAAACTTAATTAAGAGTTCTTTACATGCTCCATAACTATTTTATAGTATTATAGATCAAAAAGGACCCTTTTCTTTCCCATCACTTTAAAATCACTTCTAAAGCCATTCATTTTTTCTTTTCATTGGGATATTTATTATGATATCTATATACGTTTATATCCATGTTATCCTGGTAAGTCCATTGGTAACTATTGTTAAGAAATAACCAATGTTTCAAATTGACTTGAAAATGAAAATTTATACAATTATTGAATTCTTTGCCTTCTTTTTCTAATTCCTTACAATTTTCACATTATTCTTGGACATCCAGGTCTCCATATCTTTCCTTTTCTGCACCAATTCTTTATCTAATAAAACCTGTTGATCCTTCATGACATTTAAATCATGATTTAAAATCTTGATAACATCATCAATAGTCTTATCTACCAATACACCACCAATCATCTTGAAACATTTTCTTCCTGCTCGTTTCTCAGGAGGAATACTGGTTAATGATTTATCGACAATTATATGTTCTTGGATTTGGGAGGAGATGGTGGATAATTGCGATTGCAACTCAGCAATTAGTTCGTTGTATTGGTTATATTGTACTTGCAATTTCTGAGCATTCTGGTCCTGTGCCTGTTGTTTCTGAGCGTCCTCCACTGTAGACATGATGGTTACTTGTGTATTTAGTATATAGAATTGAAATTTTTCAGTGCGTAGAATTCTATAAAACTAACATTTAATAATCATATACCATTTATACAATAATACCCTATAATATCATCCTTCTTATCATATACTAACCTTATATTCAAACACGTTAATGTTTTATTTGAAACAATTGGGAATATTTTGAGAAATAGATATTTTGTATTTGGTTTACTTGATCATGAGGTTTCTATAGCAGAGATTTACCAACGATAGTGATATTGAAATTAAATCGTTTTACTTATCTATTCTTTATTTATTCCTTATTGGTTAACTATATTCTTTTCTATATATTTTTCTTCTTTTGATCAGTTTTAGTGACGTAGATATAATTGACAACAAATAAGAACCAAGCTACGACGACAATCCCGGCACTGGCGACGTATAACCAAGCATTGGTGATGTCCCAAGATCGTTTATATTCGTCATTGGCCAAGTGTCTTACTGTAACAACCCTTTTATCTTGCAAATAACTCAATCCATATCTTTTATAATCCAATTCAAAGGTAAACATCCCGTGGTGATCAGGTAATGTGAAATTAACAAAGTAGGCAAAGGTATCCAAAACATCATTATCTTGAGAACTAACAGGTCCTAATGGTTGTAAATCCAATCTCTGGTAAGGATCCAACATTTTGAAAGATAACTGTAAAGTATCTTCTGAATCTTTCACCTCATATGGTTTCCATTCATTATCAACCAATTGTGACACACCAACAGTGTAGATGGCTTGGTCTTTAATACGGTATAAATGAGGGTTTTTAATCCATGGTGATTCATTATTGACGTGTTCGACAAATTGAAGTTTCAATTGGCCTTGATATTGGATCAACCAGTTGGTTAAACTTGGAGATAATAATTGCGCCGAACCAATCCACAATAAACGTGCATTGTTTAACGCTTGCAAACCCACAGCAGGGTGACCCAATTCACCAAACGCCCAGACGTTGTTCGAGTCGATATTCTCTGCAGAGGATAAACAAGTGACAGCGGTCTTGGATGTTTTGATAATAGGAAAGAGTAGCTCGTTGTTGGAAATGAGAGCAGCGGATCCAGAGTAATCCAAAGACAATTCCGGAACAAGTTTAGAGTTGGCAACGTTAGAATTATCCAACTTAACGCCTTCGGCGTTAGTGAAATGATCAACCACCTTATAATTCTTTGGCGCAGGATAAATCCCCAATTCATTGAGAAACACTCTAAACAGTTCCGGCAAGACTGAATCTACCTCACCAACAACCATGATGTTACCCTCATTATCAAGATACTTCAACAATGTATGTTGATTTAATTGAGATTTAGCAGCAATGGATTTCTTAGAACTTGGAAGTAAAACCAAGTTATCATATCTGATAGCATCATCAAAGAATAAAGAAACGTTTTCCGAAGTATAAGTATTATAAATTATCTCTGATTTCCCTTCTAAATCAGTAATAAAATTAGCAATATCTTCAGATAAAGTACTTTTATCTTCTAAATCAATTAATGATGGATCGTAAAGCACCAAAGTACCTTTGGTTAAATTAGCTAGAGCAAATCCAGCAAAGAACACTGTAACTAACAACTGCAATGGATTAAACATGGTCAATTGGGTGTTATAGTGTTTATTCCTTAGCCAACTCTACGTGTAACCTTTTTGAAAAATTGGAAAACATGGGTTATATACAGGATGATTTGATAATTACTATAAACCATGATGGAAAGGGGATAAACAAGAGAATATGTATATAGGAGTAGGTAATTATGAATATTACATCGGTTTTATAGAAGATTATCCCTTTATAATCTACCTTTTCCTTTGTTTCATTTTTTTGCAACTTTTTGTTCAATCGCAGCCTAAAATTCAATCTTGTCGATGGGTTGATTTAATTTGCAACCATACAATACAATATGACAATCAAGGTTAAAGTAGAGTTCTTTGGAGGGTTGGATGTTATTTCTAATGGGGTTAGAGAACATAAGTTGGTGGTTCCTTTAGAAGAAGGGGAAGCCACTATGAAGGATGTAGTTGACCATATTACAAAGACTATTATTTCAGATGAAAAAGATATCCCAGTGTTTATAGAAGATGGGTCGGTTAGACCGGGGATTTTGGTGTTGATTAATGATACAGATTGGGAGTTGGAGGGGATGGAAGAGTATGTGGTGGAAAGTGGTGATGTGTTTACATTTACTAGTACCTTGCATGGAGGTTAAGACTAGTATTAGATCATCCCGAAGGGATGATTACGGTATATTCTAGTATAAGATCATTCCGAAGGAATGATTATGGTAATTGTTTGTAGAACATCATTCCGAAGGAATGATTAGTTAATTGATAATCTAGATAACTACAAATATAAGATCATTCCGAAGGGATGATTTATTGCTAACATTAGATAATTATAGGTACTATATTTCTAGTATGAGGTCAAAATTATTAATGTTATATATATATATATGCTAATATAAGCTCATTTAATTTCTAAACTTAGACACTAGATATCGAAACACTAGTATTTATACTATATATATGTTTCTTATAACGGAACCACATGGCACCCAAGTAATCCCTGACCCGACCAATTATTTGTAGGCGTCAATACCAACTCCATTTGGCCCGATCCACGTAGAACGGTTATGGGGATATCTTGATTAATTTTGGACTTCACACGTTTACCTAATTCACTAAGATTGGCATGGTTGTGGAAATGTATATCTTGATCAAACAACACAATCTTGTCACCCTCTCGTAATCCTGAGGTATATGCTGGTCCTGAAACAACCACTTGTTTGATTAAAGCAAATGGTGTGGTATGCGTGGATGTGGTGATATTAACAGTAGAAGTAGTAGATGTAGTTTGAATTTCCGAATTTTCCTTCATCGATTGGAATTGCTCCATCAATTTCTCCTCTAGTAAACTTAACAACTGCTTATTATCATTTCGTAATCTTAAAATTTTAATTCTAATTAATCTAATACTAACAACATCAATATCACTTCTTGGGAACCCATCTGGTGAGACCAATGGAGTATCTAATTCTACTCTATACTTGTTTTTCAAAATATCAAACAATAGAGTCAATTGATTTTCAATCAATTCTTTAGTGGCAATTATTTGATCATAACTTAAATTTTCAAAGTCACTTCTATAAGTAGGTAATTCATCCACATTAAGACTCTTCATCAATCCTTGAAACCTTTCATTTGACTCATCTTGGTCATTCTGTTGATTTGATGTCATAGTAATATATAGTTTAACTAGGGTGATATATTGGGTGCGAAATAAATTATATATGTAAAAATGAAGAATATCAAATAAAATCTATTTAGTTCTATTTTATTTATTTAGTTTATGATAATATTGATAATAGTCTAATAGAATTATCATTATTGGATTAAATACGTTTAATAAACCCCAGGTTGACATTATATCATTCAGTTAATAAATGATACATCTACAATCACTTAGTGCTAAACAAAATGCGAAAATATATTTTATATATATACCCTAGTTAATTTTTATAATTCTTTTTTCTACTCATTTGTACTGACAGCAAAGGAATAGGTACTCACGGCATCCACCTCATCACTATCTTCTTGACCTTCTGAAATCTCTTTCCACGATGCAAATGTTAATAATACAAATCCAACCACAATAAACCCATCTCCTAACAATTGTTGAAATCCTAACTTATTACCAAACACATACCATTCAACAATCCCAATTAAGAATATAGTCAATAAAGAACTGACTGATGAGAGTACTGGTCCAGTTAATGCCATTAAACATAAGAATGATGCACTGAATGTTAAATTCGAAACAATACATGCACTGATATATAACCAGATTTGTTTGGTGTTTTCACCATAATCAAAGAAATTGAACTTGTGGATTCCGGTTAATTGCAAGAATAATATACCCACCAATAATATTATCGAGGTGAAGAATCCAAATAATCCCATGACAAAATTGGCAAACGTTGCTTGTCTTCTTGGGGTGATAATCTTAGATAAATGGGAGGGGATACAGGTGTGTAATTTATAAAGACACTCGTAGTATCCATATAATATCGCTCCAATAAGAATAATCAAGTTCCCCCAGAGTCTATAAGGATACTGCGCATCGACTGGTTCGTCACTACCGGAGTACGCGACTAAGAAAACCCCAGTAACGGCGATAAGTACCGAGCTCGTCTTCATCCAGGTAAAACTATCATTCAACATGGGGATAGCAAATGCATATGCCGTAAAAGCCGAACAGTTATAAATGGCGGTAACATCAGATGCATAGGTCAAGGCCATAGCACCGTACCATGTAGCACCAGCTAAAGTTAACACAATAGTAATATAGAGCGCCTTACCAATGATATTTTTGATTGCTGGCGTAGCGACAAATGATGAAATACAAGCATGAATAGAACTTGATTCCGATAATTTGACGTTTTTCGAGATTAATTGGTTAAGATTACTGGTGGAGGTATCGCCGTTGATATTAGCTTCGTAAATCAACACCGCAGTGTGGTAAATATTATGAAATTGTTTCACAATACACTTTTGCCAATACTTAAAATAATTGAGTGGTTGCACTGGTATTTCATCTATAGCGTCGCCATTCTCTAACAATTGGCTATTAGAGTTTAACCTCTGATACTGCATCTCACTAACCGAATTCCGTCTCAACTTGATTGTTTTGGTTCGATTTTTCCATTTACCCAAGGTTCTAAATGTAGCAATCATTAAAACTTGCAATGGCCATAATAACCACCATGACCCATGGGTCACCCATAACATAACCATGGGTTCTTGGAAATGTAATTGGTATGCAAGACTCGTGAATTCGGTTTGACACACAAATGCCGCCAATGATACCAAGAACGCACCGGTGACAAAGATAAGCTTCGTCTTAGACGTCTGGCTCTCGGCCTCGAGCACACGCAAGTCACTAACAGCCATATTGGTTCATCAAATATAGATTTCGATTCATGTTATTTTTCCATTAGCAACCATTTTTGCGCGACGCTCATAACAAAATACAAACCTTGGACTACGTCATGAAATTGGAAAATGAAAACACCAGGTAATTTGATAATTATTGTTAATATATAATCACGAAAGTGGATATTCAAAAGTAATTGCAATATGACTTTATCTATTTACCAACCGATAATTTTTTAATTTCTTATTTTTAGCATATTTTTCATGATGTCTTGTTCAATGGGAATCACTTTGATAATCGCTGTCTGAACCTTTACTTTGTTCTCCATTTTCTTGATCTATATTTAAGAATGAAATCCGTAGCAATTGGCAATTATTGTAAACATACAATCATGGGGAATCAACAATGATTTCAATGAGTTTTATTTATCGTATTTCTGCTTTCATGTTCAATCAGAATCACTTTGATAATCACTCTCTGAATCTCCTTCTACTTCATCATCTTTTCCATTTTCTTCTATATGGTACTGTCTTGGTTTGACCAAATTTTTTTCTAGCAAAGACAATCTCGGTATCAATCTTGGTAATTTTATATCGACAATCCGATCTGTAGTTAACAAGTTATCCACCCAATCATCTATGAAAGAAAGTTCATAATTTATTGGTAGTTTCTGGTCATTAAACTTGGGAGACTTCAATTTCATGATCAATTTACGATAATCTTGATAATAGGTATCTAATTTATTATACACTTCATGACTCTTTAGAGTCAATCGATAATATAACAAAATCAAACTGGTCAAGTATTTGAATTCATGAAAATTTAATTGCAATTCATATATTTCCAACATATCCAGCTCAGGATCCAACTCTAGCAACCTTAGCAAGCAACATAGGAATGGACTAGGTCTTCCAATTGAATCTGTACCTGAAATATACTTCACTTGTTCAATAATTATCGGTATTATCGTAGCTTCATTGGTAAGATACAAATACTGTTTATAAAAAACCGAATCTTGGATTCTATGACGAATAATTGGTTCTATTAAGTATGCTTTATTGACCACATTCCGTTTGTCCTGATACCCAGCTTGTCTTCCTGTTTTATCTGCCATGTAAAGAATTATGTGGTGTTGTGGTGATGTGAAGATCTCACTATAAAACTGCTGCGAAATGGCGATTTTCATGATTTTGGCGAATTTTGACTTGAAATAAAAAGAAAGAAAGGAGAGTGGTAGGAGAGAATTGATAGTTGACTACAGATACTTACTAATAACTAACCAATGTAAATTTAACCTAATTAGTTAGTGTTACGTATTTTTACAGTCAAAATCACGTGAGAGTCAACTTTATCTCAAATTATCACCAGATAGTAAAATATATTAGTGTTACTCTTTTTTATCATATCAATTATGTCATTTAAATTCCCATCTTTCAATCTCCAATCGATCCAAGATTCATTGCCTTCGTTAGATCAAGTGAAAGAATCGGTTAACAAGGTTAATAAAGAACAATTTCAGCCTTTTACTGCTAAAACCACGTCTTTATTCAATCAACAATTGAATCAAGTTAGTCATTTAGTGGATAGTAATGTTGAAGTTAGTGAATTACCTCCTGATTATTTACAATTAGAAGCTAACTGTGATTTGTTATTGAAGTTATACACTGATTTGATTCAATTCAATCAGGAAACTTATACTAAAGTTTCTTATGACTACCCTCCAGCTAATTATGCCATTAACAAGTTCAAAGAAGCTAACGTTGGTGGGGTTATTACTAGTAAGTTTAATTTATTGAAAAATGCCCAATCTCCTCAGGAATTAGAAAAGATTTTCCTTGGTGGAGAAGCAGAAGAATTACCAAAGGATGATATTTCAATCCAAACCGTTGCTATCCCAAAAACCCTTTACGGTCAATTAGGCTCTATCTCTCAGAAACACTCTGAAGAGTTGAAGGACGCTAACACTCCTTTATCGTTGGCATTATTACAAATCTCGTCGATCGATATTGAAATCGCCCAAGCAAGATTGACCCAGGATTCTACAATCGTCAAAGAATTCCAACAGAATTTATTAAACGTCTTGAACCAAGAGTTTTTGAAAGTTAACGAATTACGTAAGAAGGTTTATGCCAGTAGAGGCGAGTTTGATTACGCTAGATCGCTCAGTAAGAATGATGACGAAGAAAACGAAGAATTGATTGCTAAGGAAGATGATTTAGTTTCAGCTACTGAAGTTGCAGTCTTGGAAATGAAAAAATTATTGAAACCTTCTCGTAGTGTCGATTTATTGAAAGTTTTAGTAAAAGCCCAACAACAGTACCATCAATTAGCCGCTACGAAGTTATCTGGATTGTTAACTAGCTTAGACAAGATTGAAGTCGATGAAGATGAAGACGATTATTAGTTTGAAGTAGATTATTTGTATAGTACTATTGAATGAATAAAGCCCGAACTTTAATCGTAGAAAGTTGTAAGTACATTATCTTGTCAAATTCTGAATGGGGATGAAGAAGAGGCAGAAAATCACTGAATAATATAGAATTGTTGAATGAATAAAGCCAGAAAGACTTTATAAGCAAGTTGTACTTTATCTCCAACTTCTAACTTGTGGTGGCAGTGCGGTCCACCAGATAGGCGATAGAAAATAACCTACTTATATACTGGGCAAGGCGTAAATCCTGACCCACGTAGAATTAACTGATGAACCATCAAACAGCAGTTCCAGCCTCTCCAACCGTAGGTTGGTGAGGTTGGCGTACCTACTGTTGAACCCAATGAACCCTTACAGTCGTCCATTTGAAGTCGTATCTACAAAAATAATTACATCATCTGATCATCTTCTAACTGTTAGTACAAATTCAAAAAATAAAAATTATAATTTTCTAAAGTCTTTCAGTGTTTCTACTATCTGGTACAACTATCTTCATCGATAACTCAGTTGTCCCTATCATAAGTTCTCATCCTTTGACTTTATTTCCAATTAAACATACTTGTTAAATGTTAAAGATTAAAGATTAAAATTTTTAATAATTTTTCATCGGCTTATAGTCGCATTTCTATAGCCGGGTAAAATGGAAGTTTTAGGTAACGTTTAATAAGAAGGTCTTAAACAACTACAAGATATGTTTCATTTGGCCACTTCGTTGTACACGCAGTACACCAAACGAGAGCAGTACAATATACTTATACTAGGCTTGGACAATGCGGGCAAAACTTCTTTCATGGAACATATAAAGTTACTATATTCTAGTGAGACGAGTGCTAAATCAACAGAGAGATCTACTTCGGAAATAATCAAGGGGAAGAAAATCTTACCCACAGTAGGTCAGAATACTACAACTATTAAATTTGATCATAAAACTACTATAGCCAATGCCAAAAATATAAACTTGAAGTTTTGGGACTTGGGTGGCCAGAAATCATTAAGAAGCATGTGGTCGAGATATTATAGGAATTGCCATGGTATTATTTTCATTATAGATTCAACCGATACTGAAAGATTCCAGGAATGCTATGAAACCCTTTTGGAGATCGCCAATGATCAGGCTTGGATCGAAGACGGGTCTCCCTCAGTTAATGTTCCTATATTAATGTTGGCTAATAAACAGGATTTACCTGTTGCCGTAGATTTAGTTAGTTTGAAAACAGGGGTTTTCATTAAAGTCGTTTCCGAATTAGAGGCCACAGACTCGAAATTGTTACCGGTATCGGTGTTGGAAAATGAAGGATTGAAAGAAAGTATAGAATGGTTGGTTACGCGATTGATCTATAATAAAGTTAACAAATCACCAGAATATAAATGATGGATTGATAATCATGGGCACCATGATTGATAAGATATCTAGTTGCTTGGAAGCATTATCTTGAGTACAATTTAGATGGTATTTTTATCAATCGAAGCTTGATATTATCTACTTACATGTTAAGAAGAGGCGCGTTTGCATGGGTTGGAAGAATTGATGATATATTCCTGGTACTTTTATCGATTCAATACTTGATGTCAATTTACATGTGGCACGATTGCGAGGTTTTAAATTGATGATATATGATACGGTATTATCAACCAAAAGATTCCTCAATTATTGAAACTGTTCATTTGAAGATCAGGTGAAGTTTCCATGGCTAAAGTAACTTTAACTATTTTAATTCAAATTGCCAATATCAGACTATACCTGACAGTTATGGGAATAGCAGAATCCATGATAGAATAGGAGTGCATGATCAGTATATTGTGATTGCATAGGTTGTTGGTGGATTTATTTGTTGATTCTTAATTTTCAAAGTGATAAGTGCTACAACTGGAATTATGTTCTTAGTCTTGAACTAATGGTTACTTGCTGATACCAAACATTGGGAAAATAGACATGCATTGTTGTATACTGAAGGCCTAATCGAAGTCTGGGTCGAGCTATAAAAAATCAAATGAACCGCCACTACACCCTAGTTAGATCATCAGGATCCAATACACCCGAAATAGATAGAATATCTAATCTTATAGAAGTAATAAAACAGCTTATCTTTAGAATATAGTTAATAGACCAACTAAATATGACTTAATAAGAGTAGGAATAAAAGTAAAGATAAATTAATTAGCAGAGTTCAGTACAGCTGGAATTGATCAAGTTACAATCACCAATCTTAAAGAAGCTATAAATGGACTTATTGAAACTTATAGTTGATAGATCAAAATGAGGTAATTAAATGAATATGTAGAAGTATGGGTAAGTTTTGGTAAGTTAATATATAATTCATATTAGTTTAGCCTTTCAAGTAGGGACCCTAACCACCACTTGATGCAAAGCGATCGAGAAACCAGCCTGCGGATGAATTAATATTATTTAGCAGTACAATTACATCATTGACATCATTAATATTATGTTGAAGAGAGTGGTGATATCTGGTCATATACGGATTTATACCAACAGTTGGACATATTCAACATAGAGTATATATATTGAGACCAACGAAACATCAAGATGATCATGTATCCATAACCAGTGTAAATCATGGGACAACAATGAGAAATATCTATGTAGATCCGAAATACGAGACAAAAGAAACGACTGAACATATAGAACAGCTTATAACCATTAATTATAACGGAGTTAGAAACCACATGGTCTTTGCCACTTCAATAGAAGACGGAGTTCCTAGTTTCTAGTGCATTGCGGATATTTTCGTAGTAGACGTGTTTTCCATGCAAGTAAATTTCATAGGTTGAACAATGGAAGGAAATGATGACTAAATCTACCATGAGTACAATGAAAATTACTTTTGTAGGCTTGGAAACAATACAAATCATTAGTGGAGACGAAGTGGGGAGTAATGAGATGGAATGTTTGACATCACCAGCAAAGATTCATCTGATGACGTAGAGACAAGATGAGATTTAACCGTGATAAATTTTATGCGGGTGAGAAAAATAACCGGCAGCAGAGACCTTGTGGCTTAAAAGACAGCAAGTAAGAATAGTAAGAGAGAAGAAGAAGGGTCAATGGGTGGATAGATAAGTTGTATAGAGTGTGATGTAAACTGTAGTATAGATATTATTGTACTCCCTCTTTTCCTTCTTTCTTTTGTGTTGATTTAAAACTTTTGAGTGGTGAAATTTCATCCCGCATTTTCTTCCCCTTGTTTTAAAATTGCTGTGGAAGAACTGAAATAGCAACAAAGTGAAATTGGTAGGTCATATTATATTTAATCGATTTTAATTCATATTATATTATATTTTATTCCTTCAAAAGTATTATTATAATTTATTAGCTAACCATGTCGTCTTCTCCTGAAAAGAAAGGCAAGTTGTTCGACAAATTGAAAAAACCATTCAGGTCCCACTCTAGGACTTCCTCCCAATCAGAATCAATCACAGATAGAAAGTCAATTGGGTCGGTTAAAAGAAAAGAAAAAGGTCATAAATCTTCTGGTAGTGTCGGCACTACTAGTACTGGTAGTCCGGTCATTAATCAATCTGCTAGAGGTAATGGTAGTCCTGTTGTTAATCAATCTGCTAGAGGTAATGGCAGTCCCGTTATTGGTGGTACTAGTACTGGTACTAGTAGATCTAGTGGTACTACTGCTACTGGTGGCGTTGCTGAATCTCCGGAACATGTCAAGATCATTGAGTTGGCTTACATCGAAGGTCAAAAGGCTGCTGAATCGAAGTTTGGCAAGAAAATGAGAGCAGGTTATTTACCATGGAATCATTCTGGTTCTCATGGTCACTCTCATTCCCATGGCCTTGGCCTTGGCCATGGTCATTCCCATTCCCATGACTCTCGTCATGACGCTACTGTTGTTCAATCAACCTCAGTTGGTAATGTTCTCACTGCTCCCCCCAAACCCATGACTCGTCCTGTTGATAAAGATATTGGTGATTTTACTAATCACAAACATCCTACCCACGATACTGTTGTTAGAGATGATGAAAAGGCTTTGCAAACCAATTCTAATCCTTTGTATTCAAACGAAGCTGAACAAAAGAAAGGTAAGGGTTACTTCTACGATCCAATGGATACTCAAGGTGGTGAATACAAGAACCCTAATGCTCCAAAGTATAACGAAGAAACTCGCGCAGAGTACCAGGACTTGTCTCATTTGAAAACTAAACCTTCGAAGTACCAACAGGAAGAGGATGCGAAATTGCAAGAGCAAAAACAAAAGGATAAAGCCTATGTTGCCAATGAATCTGGTTTCAATGATGACGTGAAATACCAATCGGAATTCTCAACCGATAAATCCTCCTTAGATCCAAACCAATCCCACCGTGAAAATAAATCGGCGTTTAATCGTGGTGGTGTTAGTCAAATTTTAGGACAAAACAAATCGGCTCAAGATAACGCTTCCACTGCTGCTATCTACAGTGGTTCCAGAGAAGCTACTCCAAATATTGCTGACTCTTCGGCGGGTAAGAAAGATACGGAGTACTCTCGTAATGATTATAATGATAATGTTAATTCTAATGTTAATCCTAATGCTAATGTTAATCCTAATGCTAATGTTAATCCTAATGATGTTAATGCTACTTCCAAAAATAGCAACAGAAATGCTGGTATTATTGCAGGTACTACTGCTGCTGTTGGTGGTATTGCTGCCGCTGTCGGGTTATCCAGAGGTGGCAAAGATGAGAAAGATGCAAGTTTCCCAACTCAAGGCAGTGATCTTAGATATGATGATGGAGATTCTAACAGTAAAGGTAAATCTACCTCTACTGCCGGTCCAACTACTTATTCTGATTATATTCCCCAAAATCAAAGAGTTGATCCAAAAACTTTAGGTGCTTCCGGTGCTGCTGGTGCTGCTAGTGCTGCTAGTGCTGCTAGTGCTGCTGGTGCTGCTGGTGTTGTCGCTGGTCATTCGGCATCGAAATCTAGAAACACACCATCCCAAAGAACTGATCCAGGTACTGAAACTTTAGGTTCAGGTG
>JAXQKE010000048.1:70682-106626 GCA_037042355.1 Candida sp. Y128-05E | reverse complement strand
ACACCATCCCAAAGAACTGATCCAAGTACTGAAAGAACTTTAGGTTCAGGTGCTGCTGGTACTTATCCCCAAAAGTCTACACCATCCCAAAGAACTGATCCAAGTACTGAAAGAACTTTAGGTTCAGGTGCTGCTGGTACTTATCCCCAAAAGTCCACCTCTACTCAAAGAACTGACCCAGGTCTCGGTAAAACTTTAGGTACCGCAGGTGCTGCTAGTGCTGTCGGTGCTGCTGGTGCTGCTGGTATTGTAGCTGGTAATCAATCCAAGTCTTCAGATCCTTCGAAATCGAGAAACATTGCCACTACACCATCTGGAAACGTTTACACCGATCCAAAAGTTAACTCAGAAAAATATAATCCAACAGATTATAATGATAAAAACTTTGATTATGATGCTGAAGTTGCTAAATTGGATGAAGAAATTAAAAGCACTCAAGCAGAAATCGACAAGTTGAGAAACCAACCTGATATTTCATCAAATGATCAGAGATTTGCTGGTTCTTCTTCTGCCAAACCTGTCGGTGCTGCTGGAGCTGGTGGAGTCGCTGGAATTGCTGCTGGCTCGCAAAAGAGATCTGTTGGATCAGATCCAAATACTGCTAACATTGGAACTTCTGGTGCTTCTGGTGTTGGTTCTGGTATCGATAATCAAAACCAAAGATCTGGAAATGTAAATCCTTCATCTAATTATGATACACCAATCGAATCAGCTTCTGGAACTGGACAGAGGTCTACTGGTTCATCTACCGCTAAAGTTGTCGGTGCTGCTGGTGCTGCTGGTGTTGTCGCTGGTGCTGCTGGATTTGCTGCTGCTTCCCACACTAGATCTGTCGGGTCAGATTCAAAATCTGCTAACATTGTTGGAACTTCTGCTGATGCTGGTGTTGCTTCTGGTAATCAAAAACAAAGATCTGGAAATGTAAGCACCCAATCTAACTATGATACACCAATCAGCTCAGTGACTGCTGGTACTGTTTTCGATAGATCGAAAAATACCCCAGCAACATCTTCTGGTACTCATCATGAGACATCTATTCATCCAATTACTTCAGGTACTGTCTACGATTCAAATGCAAACAGAGACAAACAGGATAATTTAAAAACCAGAAATGCCGCTATTGCAGGTGGAAGCACTGGAGCTGCAGCTGCAGCAACCGTTGGCACACGTAAACAATCCTATTCTGATGAAGCTTACGAACAAGGTGTTTTGAAGGGTGCTTATGATGCTGGCTATAGTAAGGGTAAAATTGCCAATGCTAGTACTAAAACTACTACCAATGCTACTGCTTCTCCCAATGCCACTGCTTCTCCTAATGCTACTTCTAAAAATAGCAACAGAAATGCCGGTATTATTGCAGGTACTACTGCTGCTGCTGTTGGTGGTACTGCCGCTGCTGTTGGGTTATCCAGAGGTGGCAAAGATGACAAAGATGCAAGTTCCCCAACTCAAGGTAGAGATCTTAGATATGATAATGGTGAATATAACAGTAAAGGTAATTCTGCCTCTACTGCCGGTCCAACTACTTACGCTGATTATATTCCCCAAAAATCAAACACCTCTACTCAAAGTGTTGATCCAAAAACTTTAGGAACCGCTAGCGCTGCTGCTGTTGGTGGTACCGCTGCCGTTGTTGGGTTATCCAGAGGTGGCAAAGATGAGAAAGATGCAACTTCCCCAAGAGATCTTAGATTTGGTGATGAAAAAGCTGGGGTTGACACTGTTGGTGCACGTAGAGAACCACATTCCGAAGAAGCTTACGAACAAGGTGTTGTGAAGGGTGCTTATGATGATGGTGCATCCAAGGAAGCTTACGAACAAGGTGTTTTGAAGGGTGCTTATGATGCAGGCTATAGTAAGGGTAAAATTGCCAATGCTAGTACTAAAACTACTACCAATGCTACTGCTTCCCCCAATGCCACTGCTTCTCCTAATGCTACTTCTAAGAATAGCAACAGAAATGCTGGTATTATTGCTGGTACTACTGCTGCTGCTGTTGGTGGTACTGCCGCTGCTGTTGGGTTATCCAGAGGTGGCAAAGACGATGAGAAGGTCACTTCTCCAACGCAAGGCAGAGATCTTAGATTTGGCGATGACAAATCTGGGGTCAAGACTGTTGGTGCTCGTGAACAATCATATTCTGATGAAGCTTACGAACAAGGTGTTTTGAAAGGTGCTTATGATGCAGGTTATAGTAAAGGTAAAATTGCCAACGCTAGCACTAAAACTACTACCAATGCTACTGCTTCTCCCAATGCTACTGCTTCTCCTAATGATACTTCTAAAAATAGCAACAGAAATGCTGGTATTATTGCTGGTACTACTGCTGCTGCTGTTGGTGGTACTGCTGCAGCCGTGGGATTATCCAATAGAGGAGGCAAAGGCAAGCAAGAGGTAAATTACCCCCAAGGCAGAGATCTTAGCTTAGATGATGAAAATGAAGCTGAGGTTGATAAGTCAGGCTCTTCTATTGATGGTACTCATGATAAGATTGCCAAGAAAGTGGAGGATGATACTGATAAAGCTGCTTACGAGGCTGGCGTTCATAAAGCTTCCTATGAAGCGGGTTTTATGAAAGCTGCTTACGAAGCTGGTCACAAAGAAGGTAAATTGAACAAACCACAAATCAAAAAAGGCTCTAGTGAAGACGAAACATTGATTGAAACTGCTGAAAAATATTATGGTGATGTTGCAGAAGCACCAGCACACGAAGATATTGAGCCAACTGGTACTGCAAAATCTGTGACTGATTCATCTGATGTTACTGGAGGAGTTCAACCAATTCCTGGTATGATTACTACTCCAGCTAATCACGCCGGTGACCTCCCAAGTACAACATCTAATACTGACTCTATCTCCTCGAGAGATGTTGGTGATGCTCAAGTTGATGCTGGAAATAATCACTCTACCACTAAAAGAGATGCTGGTATTGTCGGTGGTATTGCCGCTACTGCTGCCGCTGGTGCGGCTGCTCTTGGTTATAACTCAACCAAATCTCCAACTCATCCTGGTACTTCAGGTAATACTTATAAAACCGAATCATTAATTGAAACCGCTGAAAGGCATTCCGGTGATGTTGCTAACGCTCCATCGTATAAAGGGAATGCAAATGATTCTAGTATTTCTGCTAACCCATCTGATACTACTGGAGAAGTTCAACCAATCCCTGGTATGATTACTACTCCGGCTACCCATGCGCATGAGCTTCCAAATGCTACAGGTAATACTAGCTCTATCTCCTCGCGTGATGTTGGTGATGATCAAGTTGGTGCTGGAAATAATCAATCCAGCACTAACGGAAATGGTGGTATTGTTGGTGGTATTGTTGGTGGTATTGCCGCTACTGCTGCCGCCGGTGCTGCTGCTCTTGGTTATAACTCAACCAAGTCTGACGATCCAGTTCATCCTGACCATCAAAAATCTGACTCATTAATTGAAACCGCTGAGAAGCATTCCGATGATGTTGCTAATGCACCATCATATAAAGGCAATGCAGATGCTTCTAGTGTTTATTCTGACGCATCTGATGCTAGTGGAGAAGTTCAACCAATCCCTGGTATGATCACTACTCCGGCTACCCATGCGCATGAGCTTCCAAGTACTACAGGTAATACTGGTTCTATCTCCTCGCGTGGTGCTGCTAATTCCCAAGTTGGTGATACTCAAGTTGGTGATGATCAAGTTGGTGCTGGAAATAATCAATCCAGCACTAACGGAAATGGTGGTATTGTTGGTGGTATTGTTGGTGGTATTGCCGCTACTGCTGCCGCCGGTGCTGCTGCTCTTGGTTATAACTCAACCAAGTCTGACGATCCAGTTCATCCTGACCATCAAAAATCTGACTCATTAATTGAAACCGCTGAGAAGCATTCCGATGATGTTGCTAACTCGCCATCGTATAAAGGGAATGCAAATGATTCTAGTATTTCTGCTAACCCATCTGCTACTACTGGAGAAGTGCACCAAATTACTACTCCAACCACTCACTCCCGTGAAGAACCAAATTCAACTGCGAATGCTAGTTCTATTTCGTCGCGAGATGCCGGTGATGCTCAAGTTGGTAATACTCAAGCTGATCATCACTCTACAAGTAAAAGAGACGCTGGTATTGCTGGTGGTATCGCCGCTACTGCTGCTGCTGGTGTTGCTGCTCTTGGTTATAACTCAAGCAAATCTGGCCATTCAACTCATTCTGGTTCTTCAGGCAATACTTATAAGACTGAATCATTAATTGAAACCGCCGAGAAGCATTTTGATGATGTTGCAGAAGCCCCAGCACACGACGAGATTCACCCAACGGGTATTGAACAGTCATCGACTGATTCATCTGGTGCTACTGGAGGAGTTCAACCCATTCACGGATTGGTGACCACAACTGCAACCAATGCTCGTGATCTCCCTCATGCTACCTCAAATAAAGGTTCTATTTCCTCTAGAGATGCTGGTGATGCTCATATTGGTAATGCTCATATTGGTAATGCTCGTGATAATTCTCAAGTTGGTAATGCTCATGCTAGTAATTCTCAAGTTGGTAATGCTCATGTTGATGATACACAAGTTGGTAATACTCAAGCTGATCATCACTCTACTAGTAAAAGAGACGCTGGTATTGTTGGTGGTATCGCCGCTACTGCTGCTGCTGGTGCGGCTGCTCTTGGTTATAACTCAACCAAATCTGACCATTCAACACATTCTGGTTCATCAGGTAATACTTATAAGACTGAATCATTAATTGAAACCGCTGAGAAACATTTCGATGATGTCGCAGAAGCACCAGCACACGACGAGATTCATCCAACTGGCACCACAAAGTCATCGACTGATTCATCTGGTGCTACTGGAGGAGTTCAACCCATTCACGGGTTGGTTACCACAACTGCAACCAATGCTCGCGATCTCCCTAATGCTACCTCAAATAAAGGTACTGATACATATCCTGTCGATCAAGCATATAAAGAAGGTGCTAATGTTGGTGCTAGAGATGGTGCTAGAGACGGTGCTAGAGACGGTACTAGAGACGGTGCTAGGCATAGTACTACTTCCGGTGCTACTTCCGGTGCTCTTGCCGGTGCTACTGCTGGTGCTACTGCTGGTGCCAGAGATGGTGACAGAGATGGTGCTAATGTTGACTCTAATTCATCATCGAAGTTGCCAGAAGATATTTCAAGTTCCGAAAAGAAAGTGGTCAATGCTGCCTATATTGAAGGTGGTAAAGATGCTGCTTATGATCAAGGGTATAAAGTTGGTGATAGTGAAACTGGAATTGCTGATGCTACAAGGGATGTCGGTGGTGCACATGGTCACAATAAAGATGCTGCTACAGTTGCTGCTGCTGTTGTTGGTGCTGTTGGTGCTGGTACTGCTGCAGCTGCTGTTGGTAGTCACATGCACGATGCTAAAAGAGCTTCACAAACTAGTCCAAGTTCTTATGATCAAGGCAATTACGCTGATGCTCGTGAAACTGGAACTGCTGATGCCACAAAGGACGTCAGTGGTGTACATGGTCACAATACTGGTGCTGCAGGTGTCGTTGGTTCAGCTGGTGCTGCAGGTGTCGCTGGTGCTGCAAGTAGTCACAATAACGAAGCCAAAAATGCTTCACAAGTTATTTCAGCATCTTATGATCAAGGGTATAAAGCTGGTGCTAGTGAAACTAGAACAGCTGATGCTACAAGGGATGTTGGTGGTGCACATGGTCACAATAAAGATGCTGCTACAGTTGCTGCTGCTGTTGTTGGTGCTGTTGGTGCTGGCACTGCTGCTGCTGCTGTTGGTAGTCACATGCACGATTCTAAAAGAGCTTCACAAACTAGTCCAAGTTCTTATGATCAAGGTATTTACGCTAATGCTCGTGAAACTGGAACTACCGATGCTACGCAAGATGTTAATGCTGTACATGGCCACAATAAAGGTGCCGTCGCTGGCGGTGCTGGTGCTGGCGTAGTTGGTGCTGCAGGTGCTGCAGGTGTTGGTGCTGCTGCTAGTAATCACAAGAGCGGAGCTAAGAGAGCTTCTCAAGCTAGCCCAACAGAATTATTTGAGTCATCACACTCCAAAGACGAGGAAGAAGATGCTGATGCCGATGCCGATGTCATAGTAAGTGTCCAAGGTACTCGTGATACTGGTGAAGCAACTAAAATTGCCCAAAGAGCGGTAGAACAACTTAAAACGGAAAGACCAGAAATTTTACAAACAGCTGTTGAATTGAAAATCAATTATCAAACTGGAGTTATTACTGATGAGTTTGGTCAAAAAGTTGGACAAGTTTCCGGTTTTGGAGGACCCCTTGAAGGCAGATACGTCAATTTAGCCGAAAAAGATGACACCAGTAGAGCATATACCGGTGCTTCATCTACATCATCCGCTGGGCCAACTTCAACTACTAAATCTGGTTTCCTTGAAGAATTCGATGGCAATAATCGTCACTTGGATAATGCCGATGGATCTACAGTTCCCAAGAATGTTAGTTCCAATCCAATGACATCATCGAACAAAGAAACTAGATCTCCAAGTTATAATTCCCGTGATGACGATCATTTGAGTCATGGGTTTGCTGATAGTAGACGATTAAGTGATCCTAAATTGGCTGGTATTTTTGCTGGTGGTCATAACCAAGGCCACTTGAGCAAACAGTCAAACACAATGTCAGGCTCACCACTTAATGAGTCTTATCTTCCTAAAGGAGCTTTAGGCCCAGATACCTCGAATACATCTGGATCGTCTTATACTAATGCCGACAACAATGATTTAAGAGTGATTCAAGAGAATGCCGATAACTCTAGAACTACTCAAGATGATCCTACAAGTGAATTCAAAATCCCTGGTGCATTTATCCCATAATTTTAAAGTTTGCTTCTTATTTTATTTTATTTTATTTTTAGTTTGATTTTTATTACACCACGAAAACTCAAAAGTGGTTACATTATTGTATAGTTGTTTTTAAATAAAAGTATATTGTCAAGTTATTAATGTATGACTCTATTTCACATAGCATAGTAGGTTGAAACATTATTTCTTAGCTATGTTTGATTTTGTTTGGTGAACACAACTCGCTTAGAAGTAAGTTAAAAGCAACCCCTTTCGCTAAGGCAGGTACAGACTATTTCTAAAGTAATGATGCTTTAGGAATCCCGGTTAAAGAATTCGTTCACCAATTGGTGCAAAATTATCATATATTAGTAACTACATTTAGCGATGTACATGTCGTAGCGAAAATTAGGTGTCGTGAGTTAAAATCTGGAACTTTGGGGCGTTATGAACAGGAGGTAAGGCAGGTTTTAGGACATACATGTACTAATTCGGACTAAACCTACTAACTTTGAGCCTCCTAATTACGAAAGATACAATTTGAAGTACAAGATGGTATAATTTTAATTCTAAACTGGATGCTTTTGGGTTTATTTTGTTTTCAATTAGATTTGTGGAGTGATAGGGGCAAGACATGATATCATGAAGTCGTCTGGCGGGTTATATTGAAAAATGCTATAAAAACCCCCATAATCTTTGCAAATAAATATTTCTAGTCAGCAAACAATTCATTTCAATGCAATTCACTAAGTTAAGTGTATCTGCCCAAGTGGTATTATTCCTCACCATTTTAAACCCAGTTGCTGCTTTTGGTTTAATCGGTGGTATTTTTGACGCTATTACTGGTTTAGTCACTGGTATTATCTGTACTAAGTTACGTATTCTTGGTGATTTAAGTCATTTCCTCCATTATATTCATAAAAGAGAAGAAGATTATTCTTTAGAAGAAAGAAACTCAGGTTTCAGAGTTCCAAAAGCTGGTTTTGTTATCACTAGAGTTGACAAAGATAGATCTGGTTATTACAAAGTCACTTGTGCCTATAGGGCTGACAGATGTGATGACTTACACAGAGGTATTGGTCACAAAATTAGGTACTTGAGAATTTTAGGTACTGGTTACAGAGATATCATCTTAGGTGGTAGAGGTTACTTAGGTATCAAAAATTACTTCAACTGGGGAGCTCAATTCTTAGTTAGACCAGTTAGAATCAAAGGAAAATGTTGTTTACCTCATGGTTTAAGAATTGCTTACGATTTCTACAATGATGGTTCCGATCTTTCAAACTTGATTTCAACTGAATTGGGCTGGAATATTTACTACTCCATGCAACAACCAGACAATGACGGTGCTTCATTGGAAGATGTTGATGATCCAGATAAATTAATTGGTGGTATCTTAGGTCAAATTAGTAAAAGAGATTCTGAACAACCATTTGGTGATTTCTCTGAATACACTGATGCTGAAAAGAGAGATATCAACTCTCTTAGAGAATTATTAAGATCTACCTGTTACAACAGACCTCAATTCATCCAATATTGTTGGGAATGTGGTTGTGGTGACAGTGTTAACCCAAGATGGTGGTAATTCTGAAAATTGAACCTTGAATACCCCGATTTTCAACGTATCCTATTAACAAAAAAATAAAATTGTTTTATATTTTTAGTATGTCTGCAGTATATACAAAGATAATTTCATAAGAATTGTAGCTCACAATGGTTAGTGTTCTCTTTAAGTTAGGTTTCGATCGAATATCGAGGCTTTATTTTTAAGTTCATGAAAGTTAAATTATCGGAGGCTAAATAGGAATGAATCCTAACCCTTCAGTAACAGCTATTCGGATTTACCCACAGCTAACAAATACAGCTAGAGTTAATTATTTTGAAGCCAAAAAGAACTTCCTTTTAATTAGAACTAAAATGTTTATTACAAAATATTTATATATACCATACCTAAAGTGATCAACCAATCACTATGAAATTCCATTTGCATCCAGTGCCATTCAAGCCAAATCACCACTAGTCATCGAGGTTGTGAATATTTACCTCAAGGACTTGGTTATAACCCAAACATCTTTCTCTTGACCATATTCCAAGCATACCGCGTTCCAACAACTACAAACTTAACCGAGTTACATAACTCTCAAGTGAACCACTAGACGAAAACTGGTTTCAAGTTTAGATTCTATTGCTATGCTCTCAAATAGGGAATTCGAAGTCCGTTCTCAGATCCGAACATTTTGAAGTTATTTCAATTCGAAATTGCGGTATTATTTTGAAAAGTTTCTATCTAATTCCCGCAAGACATTCGCTACTGATTGAACTTCGACTTGCATACCCCTCGTAGTTAATTTCCCCACGACAGTACTAAAGTCAACAGTGTTGAACTTCTTGTGTCTTGATAAAGTTTTATAAGCATCAGCACAAGGAATGTACATAGAACTAGTTTCTAAAACCGGCATTGGAGTTGGTTTAGGTTCGACTTCGACAACTTCTTCTTCTTTTTCTTTATTGGCAACCGTGGTACAAAATAAAGTACTCATTGGGTCAGTTTGACATTGTTTACAAGTACCAGGATTCCCTGTGCACCCGCCATCTTCATCGACACTTTCCTTGATCTTTTCAATTTTATCATTCAAAGGAGTTGATTGAGTTGTTCTTAAAGGCGAATCGACTCTAGGAGCGGTACCAGGAGTTAAATCTCCATAATTAGTTAACGCTGAAACTCTGACACTGGGCCCCGGGTGTAAAACGGGCAAGCTGATTTTCCTAACATTGTAATTGTATAAAGGAGGTAATGTTGACTCGGAGTCATCGACATTATCAGCTTCCATAGTGTGAGATAATTTGGCTGCCTCATTAGCAGCAGCTAAGCAGACACAGTTCGAATCATCGGTGCAGAATCCGCAATCTTCTACCGAAGTTTTCTCGATAGGAGAATGGTTCGTTTTCAATTTTTTCAAATCGGGCATTGGTTTCGACTTAAACTTGTTAGTAAAATCAACGAAAAGCTCATCATCTTTATCATCTTTTTCGCTGGCTTTCCTCTTCTTCAATGCAACTGGCTTGATAGGTTTGAATGAATTCAACTGTTGTTGTAACATTTTTTCTGCTTCCTCTTGTTGGTGATTATTGTGAGTCAAATTAGAGATTGATAATGAGTGTTTCAGATCTTTTAATCCGACTTCTTCACATAAGCATTCTTCTTTAGTACAAACACCACAATCAAAGTTTGAATCATTACTTAGGGGAGGAGAGTTCAATAAAGATCTCTCATTGTTTGTGTGCAACATGGACATATTCCTAGGGGAATATGAATTATCTGGTGGAGACCTATATGAAATTGAAGGGGCTGGACTGATGTAACTACTTGGAGAAGCTCCATGTAATGGAGATGGGTTTGAACTAGGTTGGCCATTATTAGTATTACTATTATTTTTCAACTGTTGATTTTCCTTCTTCAACTGGTTCAAAGATTTAAGTAAAAACTGGTTTTCTATCTTCAACTTGTTCAATGTATTTATCAACCCCATTTCCTTGATTTCATTCTCTCGTTCAACATCAATTAATTTAGCCTCTAATTCTTGTACTCGGGTAGCTCGTCTTTCCCTGAACGCTCTCTGAGCAGCTCTGTTCTGTGCCTTTCGCTTGGATAAGGGCGTATCCACACTAGGCTTCCTACCGGGTTTAGGTCTTGGTGGCAACACCCATTCTTTCGATGTGATTATCTGAGTCACTTTTGGTGACGCAAAGTTGGTTTTTTGAATGTCCGTAGCTGCTTCGGCCCCAGCGGCCTGTCTGGGTGCAATAGATGCCTTAGTCGACATGTTTAATCAATAGCTCTAGAGAAAGTTGTTTAGATGTTATAGATTGTGTGATTTTTTGTGTCACTGATGAAAAAGATAATTTTTCTCCGTTACCGGCCAGCCAATAGAATTGCTTCAATCGACAATAGCAATCGGACTAAGCCAAAACTGTAGCCTACACATGATACCCTGAGATATTTAAATGCCAGATAGAGTAGAATATACGCCGAGCTCGGTTTCAACATTGTTGTCTCCAAAACAGGGGATGTAAAATTACTGATACTAGGAGTGAGGCATATGATGATATCATACTATACAAAGAATATGAACGGAATTTTCAATATATGATTAAGTATATTAACAATATAATATGTACAGAAGATTATAATAATAATCTATGTGGAAAATAAATTTACTTAATTTTCTTGACTCTTCTTTGCCATTTCCGCTTGAGCTTTGGCAATATCTTCAGGAGTAGGATTACCTTCGGTCATCAATTTGTTTAAAGTGATTTTACCAAATTCATCTTTTAATTTCTGTTCTTCTTCAATGATTTTAGGGGCGTTTTCCTTAATGTATTTTTGGAAATGTTCGTATTGCAATTGACCGTGTTCTCTTATAATATCCAAGGGCATTTTTGGTTCTTTGTTAACACTGGCTTGTGGTAATCCCAATAACTTTGCAATAGCGTTACCTGCGTTTGGTTTATTGTCGAACAAATGGGCATTATCGGCTCTCCATTTTTCCCTTAATTTGATTTCACGTTGTTCGAATTCGGGAATGATGTTTTCTTTATCGTTGAAAGAAGCCAAAATTGGTCTGACATCTTTAACTTGTTGTGTAGCAAGGTATTCCAAGAAGGGGATCATTCTCACAAGATAATCATCGGATGCACCATCCCATTTGGGGACGGGGATAGCATTTTCTGGTTGCAAAGAGTACGAATCGGCGTCAACGTCAATAATGACAGTCTTGGCCAAGTCTCTATTCAATAATGATAAATCTTTAATCAATTTACCATCTTGGTAACGACACCCTTCTCTGTACAAGGCGTAGGAAATGTAGGCATGGTAAGGATCTAATTTCGAAACTGCCTTTTCTGAATACATTTGTGAATTGGTACCGAAAATGACAATTTCATAGTATCCTGATAAATAAGCAATGAAGTAATCTAAACCAGGTCTTTTGGCAGTTCTCCATCCGTTTTTAGTATCCCAACTAGAATGAATCAAGAAATCGTCCAAGGTTAAGACTAAAGTTAATGGACGTCTGTAACCTTCTGGAGCAGGTGGTGGTAACAAGTTTTCAAAAACAGGGTCGCTGAAAAAGGTGAATAACGACGACAAACGTTTGTTTAATCTTGAGTACATCAATTGTGGGGTGTATCCATTATCAATGGCCTCACCACCAATCTTGGCTTGCTCTTCAGCAGAATCCCAATCTCTACTCATGTAACCCAATCCTAGAGTACCTCCAACTAACGCTGTTATATAAAAGTAATTAGCATTTCTTTCACGCTGTTTATCTTTGGAAGTCTGTGCCCTTCTTTTTCTTCTCTTTGGCTCTTCTGTGGTAGATTCACCTTCAGTTTCCCCTTCAATCTGTTCAGTCTCTTTCTTGGCAGCTTCTGGATCTTCAAAACCAGCTTTTGCTAATAAATCTTCCGTCAAAATCGATTGTGGTTTAGCTGGTGCTTCCTTCTTGTCATCTTTCTTGTCACTGTAAAATCTCTGATTGGTCAAACTTGGCACGATTCTTCTGCTTGAAACGCTACGCACACTGTTGCGTACTCCTCTAAGCACAGATCTAGATAACATCCTATGGTATCTACTTAGTTTCTATGTACAAGCGCTTGCCACTTCCTTTGCTAAGACTTGAAAAATTTTCGATATCAGATTCTAGAAAATTGCTGTGCAGGAGATTGAAACTAATAGGATTTAACAAAAGAGGTCAAATGATACGTAATATTGGTAAAGGTGGACGTTTCTACTCTAAACCAAGTAGGTTGAACGATGCAATTGCTAATAATGTCGTTTTTAAATCGTTGAATTATGTTAAACAGGTTGATAATGAGCAAAATAGGTTGCAACAAGCTTCAACTCAGGATAAAGTCGATTTGCTAATGGAAAAGATTGCTGGTAATGAAGAGTTGTTATATATGTTGTCGTTGTTTCATTATGAATGTAAGAGGTTGGATATATATCCAAATAATCTGGCTGAAAGAAAGAGTTCTTTGAATTTTTGGTATACCCATTTCTTCAAATTGGCTCCTATTAACAATTCCTTCTGGGATTTATGTGCTTTGTTGAATATATCTAATCATAATCATAAGTTAAGTAGAAATATTGCTGATTTAGGGATCTTGGATCCCAAGAATTTTGACGAAAATACTTATCAACAGTTACAACGGGGGAAGTTTAATGATTTGGATTTTACGGAAGTTCAAACTACCTCGTTTACAAGGCCTGATTTCAAAAATGATTAGCTCATAGAAACTGTGGAATTGGAAGAGAATTCCAAGTATTGATGTGATCTTAAAGAGCAGTTTACAAAAAATGACAATATTCCCAAGTTTTCAGAGTTGTCAATGTGGAATGATTATCAAGGGTGCTGGTTCAAGTTAGAAACAAACTTATTGAAAAACCAACAATAATATCGATTGCTATGTTGTTTCGAGTCTGTATTCTACGCTCGGTGATTTCACGATATTTGTGATGACGCAATGTTGCTTGGTCTCATGTATTATCAAACCTTTAATGAATAGCTACGTAAAGACCCTTGATTAACTAAAGCGATACCAATCGTGCTCCTTCCCTTATTTTGCAATTGAGGCTCCAATGGTGCTAAAGCTAATGACATAGTTATATCTCTATTTACTAATATTAAAATTACTCTTACCTATATATACTTACATTACATGGTCAACAACATTACCAACAAAGATATTATTACGAGCAAAATACAGCCTTACTACAATTGTTCATTGTAAATTTATACTGGCATGGTAATAACCATCAACAATATGAACTTATATAAATAATAGAAAAAAAAAATAATCTTAGCTCAAACTGTTTAGTACAACACATTATTCGCTTCGCTCATAATGTGCTTTACAAAACAATAATCACAGAAATACTTATACTAAAATCAATAGATACTAATATACAAAAATACTAAGGTTTTGGATATTCATTAGTCTCTTCGCTAATAATGAAAAACTAAGGCTTTGGGATATGTAAAGATTTGGAGATTTCTGCACAACCATGTAAGGCAAACAAGATTGCCAATGGATGGAATTCAACAAAAGTATCTTTGAATAAAACACCGTAAGGAATGTATTCATGAATGTAATCTTTCCAGACCATGTACGACATAATCCCAACCCAAATCAAATTGGAAGGAATTGGCAAACCTTCAAAGTATTGGGCTTTACCATGTTTATCTTTAGGAATGTTGTTTGTAGAAATATTGAATCTGGCTAATCTGGTTAAACCACAGAGGACCCAGAAAGTCAAGAATAATACATCAACAGTAGTGTCAAAGCCAATGCAGAATGCAATTGCACCCGGGCTAACACCAAAACTGACTAAATCCGCCAAGGAATCCAATTCCTGGCCCATTAAACTCGACTTGTTTCTCAATCTAGCAACTCTACCATCAAAGAAATCGAAAAATAATCCCAAGATAATGAAAAACAAAGCTCTTTGGATATATGTGACTCTACCGGTGGAACAGTATCTTAAACTGGAAATGATTGAGTAAAAACCGGAAAATCCATTTAATAACGTAATAAAATCGGCCATGTGCAAATTTCTAACCAAGGAGAAATGTCTATTATCTTCGATAAAAGCAGTATACTCCTGAGGCTCTGGCTTAGGTAAGTTGTCCTTTGATTCGAAGAACGACGAGTTTCTTCTTAACAATGGTGGTTGAAAATTAATTTGATCAGAATCTGACTCAAAATCAGAGCCAACAGCACTTCCACTAGCATTGACTTCATCAGCAAGCAAGCTCTCGTTCTTTCTAACTCCAGTACTATGTCCTGACATTGCAATTGACTATATATACTAAATTGTAAAAGAAAATTGGTTTATTTAAATTAAATACCTGTTGGTTTTGAAATTTGCGTGAGGTGATGAAATTTCATTAGCAATCAAAAGTGACGTAAATGATGATTGCTATTTATTCACTTCACAGCCTTTCTACAATGAGTTTCTATTACAATAAGTCATAAGTAAGTTATATATCTATATTCTATAATATTTAATGGCCAGAAACAAACACTTTGGGTATTTCTGCCTGTTCTTTTTTATCTATTGGATCGAATGCAAAATTTAATCCTGACTCTATAGAATAGTCAGTATTGGTAGGTAAATAGGATTGTATACTAGCTCCCTTGGGAACAAATGAACTAATTGAATCACTTGAACTGTATCCAGGTGATGTCAATAATTGGTTTTCTGGGGATGTAGAAGACGATTTTGCAGTTGGCGGTTGATTCAATTGTAATTGATCCAATTGTGATTGGCTCAACTGTGATTGAATCAACTGTTGCTGCATCTTCAAGTACGCGGCATGTTCAGGAGGTGTAGTTATAGGTGTGGCCACAGGCGAGGCTGTGGGATTTACCGGTGTCTTGACCCCAGAAGATTCAGGGGAAACAGCTAAATTATCAAAAGGATTAGTCTCGTATTGGAGAGCTGGTGTTTGTACTTGAAATTGACTGATTTCACCTAAACTTGAACTCGTGTCAATTGAAGCCCCATCTTTTGCTAATTGGTTTTGGAATTTCTCTTTGGCAGTTAATTTAACATTATCAGTTAATTTTTTACTCGATTCAATATTCTCCTTCAGGGATTTCTTTGAATCTAATTCTTCTTGTTGTTGCGCAAACTTGCTCTCAATTAAGTCAAATCGTTGGTAATGTTTGGTAGTATATTTCAACAATTCCTGTAAATCTATAGTCCAGGTATCGAAATCAGGCTTGTTAACACATTTGAATGTAATTTTAGTCCCTTTTGTATATGGGGTTAATTGAAATTTAAAACTTGTATCATCCTTGACGTCAATCACTAAATCATTCAAATTATATGAATTTATCGGGATATCAGAATATCCAATATACCCGCCAATTTTATCCCGCTGCTTCTTCTTGACTCCACTTTCCTGGTCCTTTTCATCATTTTCAATTTTATATTCATGCAAATAATTACAAGTCAACAAGTAATAATATTTGGTATAAGATTTCAAGATCTTTTGTTTCTTATACATCAACCCCGATCTAATACATTTGTTATGGATCGAACTAGAATACGGAATTGTCAAGTTTTTGAAATATCGAATCTCATGTTTCTTTTGAATTGGGGTATCCTGATACGTATTCAAAAAATTTGGGTTGTGAGATATGAAATATTCCCAATCATGCGATGAACCCGAAAGTAATTTCGATTTGAATGTTTTATAAATCTCCTGATTCAATTCCAATTTCCCGAATTTATCTAAAATTATCGTCAACTCCTTGGTGACATAAGTAAACAAATCTTGGGATATTTTTTGTAAATTAACATACGAAGCAAACATATAGTTTTCTAAAGTTAATTGTTTCTTGATTTGATAATCAACTTGCATTTTCAATAAAAATGGATCATTAATCGCAGAATCTATATCTTCTTCATCATCAAATCTATTCTCTTTTAATAATTTTTTATTTAAGACTGGACATTTCTTATTGTAAGTCTCAACCGACATCATATATTCAGTTAAGATTTGACCAGTTTTGCTAATCTCCGACGATAAATCTGAATTAGCAAACGATTCATTTTTCAAACTGGTTCTAATCTCTTTAATCTTCAGACTCAAAGTCTTATATAAACTATCCAAACGAGGAATCAATTTTAAAGTCAAATCACGATACAATCTTGCACTAGTTGCATAAGTGTTTTGATGATGCTGCACAAGCATTGGTGATAAATTGGAAAACAATGAATCTTGAGGATAAAAGTTTGCCGGAATCTTCAAATCATTATGGAAAATATTGGAATTGGAAGCTGTTGAAATGTTACTCGACGAAATGTTATTTGCCGAACTTGCACGTTTGTGGTTTGCGGTAGAAGCATTTTTGATGAAATTGACATTGGACTTTTCACTAGGATTACTAAAAATGGAAGAGCTCGATTTGGTACTGTATAATCCAGGTCGTTCTTTGCCATCTTTTTGCTTTGCCAACGAAGAAGATGAACCCATCAATTGTTTATTCAACTCTTTAGTTGGCGTACTAGCTTGACTGTTTGTTGGCGACATGCTAGTACTCTGCTTGATATTGTTCAAGATTTTGACCGGCAAATCTTTATAACCTGGGAATTGCACTGCATTAATCAACTGTAAATTGATATTTGATTCGAACTCTTTAACTATAGCAACTTCTTTGAAATAATAGGTCAATGCCCTAATGAAATATTTCCAATATTTGAAATATTCTATTAAATTATCAATAGGCTTACCTTCATGATTGGGTAAGTTATAATAGAATGGTGACCTAGAATCAGATGAAGGTAAAATCTTCTCCTTTTCAAAATGATAATGTTCACTCATAACTCATATAGGCACTAAGAAAGAGAACTATTATTATTCTTCTCCTCCTATTAAATATGAAACTAGTTTTAAGATATTATGTAAAAAAAAAAATTAATAATCAACCCAATTGATCCGAAAAACTACGCTACTGATTTGGATATGACATTACCATGCTTACAACAACAGATAAGGAGGACACCACCTTGTGAATAAGCCCCTCCTTCCGTCTAGTCCTGCGCGTATCGATTAAAATTTCTTAGGGACTACATTGCTTTTGGGGTTGATCTGGTTGGGTTGGTGTTCTAGAACTGGGTATGGGCGGTGCGAATTATGTTATTTGATAATGATATCATATATTGAATATTAGTTGAACAGTTAACAATCCTAATAAATATCTTAATAATGGGGTACGTTAAATCTTTATTGTTGTTATAGTAATCAATTCTCCGTGGATATAAATGATTGATCAACATCACTATTCGCCTAAATTTATTTTTATCGACCCGAATGCGAATTTAATGTAAGCCTTGTAAAAGTGAAACATTGGCGAGGGGTTGTATTGTGTACCATTTCTATATAATTCTTTTCATGTAAGGAAGGCGAAGTTTTCACATACTTTGATGTAACGAATTTATTTTTATCTTTAGTATATTTTTTGTTTTTCTGATTTAATTTTTAGGTTACAATTTTTTTATATTTAGATTTTAATTTTTGGAAATTCGCAAAAATCAACTCTAGCATATTTACCACATTTTCACTTCTTGTGATTTAATTGTTCTTTCAATTTTTCATTTTCTTGTTTTAACATGTTTAATTCAATCAATAAACTTGATTTGTTACCAAAACTAATTAATTTCAATAAAGTTTGGTTTTCTTGTTGTAAAATCTGTAATTTTGTCAAAATTTTATGAGTTAATTCTTGTTCGTCGAAAGCACCATCTTTGGTAAAGGTCGAATTATAATAAGGGTTGGTGTTGGTGATTGAATATGCCAATAATAAAGTTTCTAAGCGTGATTTGGTTTCAGTTAATTCTTGTTGCGATAAATTCAATTTTTTGGATAAATTCGAGTATAATTGAAGATGGTTATTCGACAAAGTAATCACTTCCTTGTCATCATATAAACTAGTTAAACTTTTTGATTTATTTTTATTATTTTGATTAATCTGTTCAGTTAAGTTTTTGATAATTTGTTGTTTCAAAATTAAATCAACTTTTAATTTTTGTAAATCCGATTGTAATACATCATAATCGGAAGGACTGGTTTGTTCGTAATAATTCTTGGGAATGTAACTTGGAGCATTAATATTGAAATTTTTACTAAGATTATTCATTTTGTAATTAGGTGGTGGAGAGTTGATAATTTGATTCTTTTTGGTATTGGGGTATCCGTTGGTATTCCTAGAATTGGTGTCTGAATTAGTTAACGTAAGAGTGTTAAGGCCAAAGTTGGAATTAGATGATGAATTGATAGTGTTATTAGCATCATAATCGTAATATTCCGAGGTATTAGATAAAGATATCGAGTGGGGGATACCAGCACCCGGAGAGGTCATGGGTAAGTTACCATCACTTTTTTCTCCAGAAAAAGAAACACTTCGAGGGATAGCAGAATTGTTACGACCACTAGAATGATTTGTATAAATATTTGCTGAAATATTACCAGTCATGTCGAAATTGGAAAAATCAGTACCCCCAGAAATACTATTTCTATACCCATTTCCCACTGTCATGCCTTGAACATTACCTTGAACATTACCTTGAACATTGCCTTGACTGTTTCCATTGTATCCCCCTTGTCTTTGGCCACTTACTTGACCACCTACCTGTCCTTGCCAATAATTACCACCTTGATCATAATTAGCCAATTGCTTATCATTTACATAATAATTTTTCAAATTTTGATTCTAAATGTTAGTAACTAACACTATATCTATGACTTACACCTACTTACAGCATCCATCATCTTTATATTCTCTGTTTGCCTAAAAGAAGGAAATTATCAAGTGATACTACAGCAAATTTCTCACCACGAAAAGTGGCATGATTTACCACATTTTAAGGAAGGACGGATAAACTAAAGATAATATTATGGGGAAAGATGTAGATAGTTAGTTATATATATAGTAAGATGTTTATACAACAGAACAATATCTTTTTTAACAAATTTTAACAAAATCTAAAAAAAACATAAAAAGGAGGTTAATATGAGTTAGGGGCGATTTCCAAATATAAATTATATATTCTTAAAACACTCTAATGCACTCTAGCTCTATGAATTATATGTAAACACTATAAAACATGGCAAATTCTCTAAACACTAACTGTTAGCATCCCGCTTTGTAGTTCAAATAGGCGCTTGGCTCCTCCTATCTTAACCAAAACTACTCATCTAACTACTCATTTGACACTACTCGTCAACAGTGTAGAAATGTTTTGAGATAATAACACATTTTATCTGTTTCTTGATAAAGTCGTTGCATTATCAGAAGTCGATTCAATGCTCGTCCGAGCAGTTGTCGCCATCAGCGCTGGAGCAGTTATTCTTGTGTAAACAATATTATCTTATAATGGGGACACTTCGGGCCCATGGCCCGCTGCGCGGTCCCCATTACAAACTCCTATTCCCAATCATATTCTTCAACAATTGTCCATTGGGAGTATTCAAGACCTGATCGGGCAATTTCAATATTTTATCATCCAAGTGTTTCCCTAATAAGAAATCCAAACAGGCGTTTGTGAAATGGTTACAATTGTTATTAAACAAATCGTAATTCTTAGCATGATACTTTTCAGCTTCATGATTTTTCAATTCTTCAAGAAAATCCTGGAAGATTTCTATATCTATGTATGTTTCACCCATATCGATTACATCTATGGGTAAATCGTATTTTGTATTACCAGGATCAGCACATGTTTTAATTCCTTGATCCAAATAGTATTCGTTTGAATAAACCACTATAGAAGTATGGTAGATAGCATCGATACCAATTCCAAGAATCATGGGCGAGTACATTTTGGCCATACCATGGGAAAGATCATAGACATAGACCATGACAGAATAAGATGGATCCGACTCAGCATCAACATCCAACTCTTTAGCATTATCAATTTCACCTAATTCCTGTTCATTCCCATTACCCTCTAACTGATCAACGTCGACATTATCCAATTCCTGTTTATTTGCTTCACTCATAATTTATACCTAACCAATCCTTATTAATACACCTTCAATATACCATCAATTCCAACTGAAATACCTAGAAATCCACCTGTTTATATACCAATTTCCCCCAGATTTGCCATCAGATCCAATTCCATTTCTTGATTTGTCGTGGGGAAGTTCAAAAAAGGCTGCGAATAAATTTTTCAAAAGTTTCCATCTGGCAAAAGAAGGAATCCATCTTTAATCAGGTTAATTGCACAGGAACAATAGAAGAATGATTTGATGTTGAACCAGAAAACATTAAAACAAAATATTATAGAATAGAAATAGAAATTTAACAGAAAAAAATAACACTATAATGGTTGATTTAGAAACAGAAATCTCAAATGAAAAGAAACGATTAGATGAATTTTTAAGTAGAAACGAGAATGATCAATCCTGGTTATTGGGATTTTTCCAACAATTGCATCCCAAATTTATGAAATGGATTTTAACCGATTTTGCTAGTTATTACCAGAATATCTATGTTGAGAAATTACCTTGTAATTTCAATACAATCAAGTTGATTGATAGATTATGGTTGCAATTCCATTATCCAATAATTAAATATTACCAGTACACTCATGCCTCCATCCTACACGAGACTGATGAAAGTTTTAAGGCTTTGAAGGGCCAGAATAATTTAGCTCATTTCAAAGTTAAACCAGTGGAGATTAGAAAGATTAATGCCAGTTTTATGAAGTTCTTCAAGTTGGTAAAGACATTTTATACTAACTTGTTATCAGAATTTGTCATAAATTACAAAAATTCGTTGTTGCCTAGCAAGATTTTCGATTTTTTCTCATTACAATTGACAGAAACTCCCACAGATACGTCAAATAACCCGACAGTACAAGCAAACTTGCTTTACTGTGTTCACAGAACACTTCTAGCACTAGGTGACATTTCTCGTCATCGTTCGTTTTTCGAATTGACTTACGTCGAACCGTGTATTTCAAATAAAGCATATTTCAAATTGAAAAATTTATCTGGAAAGGATAAAATTACGACGTTGCTCCCCAACTACTCCAAATCGTTGCAATATTATCAGTTCTGTATCATGTTATTACCTGCTTTAAATGAACCTTATAATCATATTGGGGTAATCTATAATCACATAGATGACAAATTCAATGCCATTTTATGGTTTTTACGATCCCAATTTACACGATTACCCGATTATAAACTTGGTATGACCAACTTGTTAACCATCATGAATAAAAAATGGTTTTTGAATAATTTGTTTGAATTTGAGAAGAAGAATTTCAACCATTTCAGCCTCGGTGATGTATCAAACATTTATTTGACTTGTTTGTGTGGATTTTACTATACTCCAGATACATATAGAAGAGGCGGGGGGAATATCAGCAGAGATACTAGTGTCGCCAAGTTGGAATCAATGCTTTTACAAAGTTTGGGAGACAATTTTGATCAATTTGTCACTACCGATAGCAATGTTATTCTTGATCAATTAACCGTCTTGTTTTCATTTAGTAAACTTTTGGAAAATGCCAAATCTAAAGAAAATTCCAAATCAATTGATTCTTACACCAGATTTAACAAATTAACCTTCAAATATATCGATAAATTTTTCGAACAATGTGTCGAGTCAAAGTTCAGAAGTCATTCCCAGGCATTAATTATCACCAGGTTTATTTTGAACTGGTTAAAGGAAAACAAATCAATATACCGATTATTTCAATATAAACAAGGTTCAACCATGAAACTTATTATGAAGTATTTGAATTCATTCATCCAATATTGTGAAGGTTTGAACTTTAGCATGCGTCCAAGAAGGAACTACTATTTCTCCGAAGATGTCAATTTCAAAGATTGTCTGTTAATTAACTATCAATTTAAAGATTTCAAAGATGACGGTTTATTTGAAATCGACAATATAAATTTATTGGTGGGTGATTATTCCAGTTTGATGAAAGATGGCGTACCCACTTTCTGTTCGGTAAACCAGGATTCAATATCTCAAGATATAAATACTTATGAAAATAATTTACGTATTGAAGCAATGGTTGTGTTGGGGAAGAAACTATTAGCCAAGAATTCTTTTGGTATTTTCTTTGATGAGACAGATAACTTATTTATTGTTGATAAAGCGAGGAAGTTACAAACCAATGAAAAAATTGATAAGCAATCACACATTGAAAAGGTTGCTAAGAAAGTTAAACAGCCAGAGCGCAACAAGGAAAACAGTCCAATTGACAATGACTACACTAAAACTAAGGTAAAGATTGCGAAAAGAAAGCAGGAGCCTGAAGCTGAACCAACAACAGTTAAACCAGTGACGTCTAAACCCACGATTTTACATAAGGATGTTGAGGTCCCATTTTCAATCGAAGATATCCAAAAATCTATTTCCACGCATACTTCCAAATTACAAGAGAAGTTGAAGATTTCTGAGCCCAGTGATCGTGAGTCGTCACCAGAGGATGATAGATTGGAGAACATGGTGGATTCGATCGTGACAGAAACAGGCAAAAGTACAGGTTCTGAAGGTAATACCAACTCCAACTCGAATATATGGGGAGTGAATAACCAACAGCAACAAGTGCAACAACCATTCAAGATCCCCAACCTTGAAGGTGCCAATGCAACTGCTGCTGCTCAACCCCAACCACCAACCCAAACACAAAGCTTCTACACAAATCCACAAAGTAACCCATCTCCTGCTGTTCAACAACAACAGCAATTTTACCAGCCATACCCCCAATACTCACAACAATTCCAACAATTTACCAATCGTGATGGTGTTGTATCACCATACCCAACATTGATCCCCCAACAGTATCCAACTAATTTTGCTCCATTTGATCAACAAGTATCTCAATACCAACCTCCTTTGCATAATTACCCCCAGGCTTATTACCCACAGCAACCATACCCCGGTCAGCAAAACATTCAATTCAATCAATTCTACCCTAATCAAGTAATCCCCAATCAAGACCAAACGCAAAATTCCCAAAATTTCAAACAACCTGAAACCAATGCCTACCCCCAATATCAATAGAGAGTTTACATGTATATCGTATATTAAATCTATATAGTTATGTTATGTACTTGAAAATATCAATATTGAAACTGTTCCCAGTAGATCTAGATCCAAAGTCTGCGCGATCTCAGAAATTTTAGATCCCACGGCGCAGTAAAGATTTGCAGTGTTCTTAGTGAGGGAGCTAGTATTTGTTTTATTTAGCGTAGTGAGGTGATTATTAGACATTTTATTATATATTCGATTAGTTAATTATACTAGATAACTATAATTGTCATTTGTTGCTATTTTACTCGAGATTTTACTGATTTTTGAAGAATTTTCATTGATTTTGAACTATAAATAAAACACGTTTACAATGAGCACTTCTATTAAACATAGGACCAACAACGAAACATACGAGTTCACAACTCCACCTGCCGATGCTCCGATCGAGATATTGAACGAATTCTACTGGACTAAGGAATTAGAGCCCCATGTGATTAGAAGAAAGCAGATCTTAGCCAAGTATCCACAAGTAACTAAATTAACTGGGTTTGAACCAAAGACTAAATGGTATGTCCTTGCAGTGGTTGCTTTGCAATTTCTCACTGCTTATTATGTAAAAGATACCTATTTTTTCAGTTGGAAATTCATGTTGTCAGCCTATATCATTGGTGCTACATCTAACCAAGCTGTTTTCCTAGCCATCCATGAATTATCCCACAATTTATTATTTAAAAAACCTTTCCATAATAAATTGTTTGCCATTTTGACTAATTTACCTATCGGTATCCCATATTCAGCTTCTTTCCAACCATATCATCAATTACATCATAAATTCTTGGGTGATGAATACTTGGATGCGGATTTACCTACAAGATTGGAAACCTTTATTCTTTCAAATGTCTTAGGTAAAGTCTTCTTTGCCACTTTCCAGATTTTGTTTTATGCTTTAAGACCAATGTTTGTTACTCAAATTAAGTTTACCAAACTTCATTTAGTTAACATACTCTTCCAGGTTGCCATTGATTATTTGATGGTTAAATATTGGGGTTGGACTTCTCTCTTGTACTTTTTGATGAGTTCGTTTTTAGCTGGGTCGTTACACCCATGTTCAGGTCATTTCATTGCTGAACATTATGTTTTAAATGAAAATAACCACCCAAGAGACGAGATGAAGAATGAGCAGAATATTTGCCCAGTTCCTTTAGAAACGTATTCCTATTATGGTCCATTAAACAAATTAACCTGGAATGTTGGTTACCATAATGAACATCATGATTTCCCTTTCATCGCCTGGACTAAACTTCCTGAGCTTAGAGCGATTGCCGCTGAATTTTATGATCCTTTGCCCCAAGTTAACTCTTGGGTCGGTGTACTTTGGTATTTCTGTTTTGATGATGTAAATACATTATGGAACAGAGTTAAACGTGTTGGTAAAGAGAAATCAGGTGCCAATGTCAAGGTGAAATTGGACCGAGACGATGCTCTTTGAGTGTGTATGTTATATGTGTAGATATTGTGTTTATAGAGACTGATTGCACGCGAGAGTCATTTTGTATACTATTTTTCATTTATTGTTCTATGTATCTACAATTATAAACCTTTGATCAAACGTGTAACTTGATCGACACCATCGACGTTGGTGTCAGCTAATTTAGCTTGCACAACGTCAACAAGATCTTCGATCTTGATATCTTCACCATCATTATTAAGATCACCTTGACCCAATACTTTGATTTTGACTTTTCCTTCAGGGAATTCTTCTTTTCCAAGAATAACAGCAATTTGTGCACCTGCTTTTTCGGCAGCATCGAATTGTTTACGAGGGTTGGCTTTGAGTTTATAGAGATATTCAGCTTCAATACCGGCTTTCCATAATTGGTTGACCACCGACATTCTTTCGGATAAGAAACCGTTCCAGCCTTCACCACCACCAAAGGCCATGACGTACACTTGAGTTTGACTCGAGCTTAATTTTTCCAATTCTTTAGCGGCTCTGGCTTTAATAATGGAGAAGATTCTTTCGACCCCAAAGGAAATACCTACACAAGGAATGGATTTACCGTTGGAGAACATACCAACCAAACCATCGTATCTACCACCGGCAGCAATTGAACCAACACCAACATATTCCGAAGCGTCTTCATCGTCAGATTTCTTTTCCTTCTTGGCTTTTTCTTTCAATTCGGATGCATTTTCTGGTGGAGCCGAAGCCGAGGTGACAGCTTCATAGATCAAACCGGTATAATAATCCAAACCTCTAGCTAAGGATAAATCAAAACTAAGGAAGTTGTCAATGCCAAAAGCTTCGGTATAGTCAGCCAAGATAGTCATTTCTTGAATACCTTGTTGAGCAGATTCGTTGGATTGTAAGATTTCACTGGCTTGCAAGACTTTCAAGACTTCTCTGATAGAGCCATTATATTTAACAAATTCACCAATTCTGTCAGCAACTTCTTCAGGTTGGTTTTTCTCAACCACCATTTCCTTTTTGACAACCTCCCAAGGAGACTTGTCTAACTTATCAACAGCAGACGAAACCTTTCTAACATCTTCTTCTTTAACCCCACAGGCTTGGAAAATCCCGTCCAAGATTTTACGATGATTTAATTTAACTTTAAAATCTTGAATCCCTAATCCAGTTAAACCTTCACAAAGAATAGTCAAGATTTCGGAATCTGGAACCATGGTATCGTAATTACCAGCAATATCAAAATCACATTGATAGAATTCTCTCATTCTCCCTTTGGTCATGGCAGGCTGATCTCTTCTGTAAACTTTGGCAATATGGTATCTCTTGATACTGGCGATATTGTTGCAAGCAACAAATCTAGCAAAAGGAACAGTTAAATCATATCTTAATGAAGTCAATTCACCACCTTGATCTTCTAAATTATAAATCAATTTAGAGTCTTCACCGTATTTACCAGTTAAGATTTCTCTCAATTCAAAAACTGGAGTATCGATAGTGACACCTCCGTGTCTCTTGAATAACGAACTTAAAGAACCAAAAATACCGTCTCTAACAATCATATCCTTATCGGCCCAATCTTTGGTACCTTTAGGTGTTTTCAACAAGAATTGGTCCTGTTTCTTGGACTTTTTAGCATTTTTCTTAGAATTTTCTTTTGGAACTGATGCATTGACAGCAACAGTTTCTTGTTTAGTAGCTTCTGTAGACATTGTTCGTATTGTATGTTTAAGCGCCGGGTTCAATCTACGAAACATACACTGTCAAAAAGAACGACAATTTTTCAACCTACTGGAACATCTCAAATTTTCAGTTTTTCCAGTGAGTCAAATCTCCTACACCATAATAAATACAATAATCCAATATTAGCTTATATAATAGCTATATCAACTGTATTATTAGTGTATACTAGTTTAGAATCTTTTAATCTATAAACACTACGATCCTATTGTAACTTGTCAAAAGCCATACCCATTTACATCCTATTAATCATCATCTTCATTAATTCCATTTGGTTTAGACAAGTTCAATCTCATGACCCCATCACTCAAAATACGTCTACCCCAAGTACCTGCTGCAGGGTCCCCTGTTTCATCTCTACACTGTTTTAAGAATGGTAATAATGAAGTACCACCCGTACCTTTCTCTTCCTTCTTCTTTTTGGATAAACCAGATCTTAACGTAGAGGAGGAACCTAATTTATTAGTTTTCTTGGCTTGGAGTACAATATATCGGGTGACAATTTGAATGTGTTTGTCTCGGAAAGACTTTATCATTGCCAAGCATGCATCGAAAGAAAGGGTTAATTCTGGATTCGAATCACCATTGGCTAACACATACTCGTGGATTATAGTTGTATCGGATATAGCTTGCAAGAAATCACAATGTTTTCCAGGCATGTAACTTCTCATTTCATTCATAAAACCTTGCTCGGGTTTGGCAGTGGTGTCTTGTTTGGCGTGGGGTAACGGTCTTTCACCAGTTGAGTAGTGTTTTATGCCTAATAAAACGTCTAAAAACTGAATCAACGACGATTGAGCGTTAGATCCTCCAGCATACGATCTTGGCTGTGTTTCATCTCCGTAATAAACTCCTTTGGCTAAACCAACATCGGCCATATTCTTCCACCCGGCTAAATATGGTCTGATTCTAAAATAAAACACATGGGGATCACACATTTCCTCCATTCTCATTAATACCGAACCCAAATGATCTATTCTCTGCGCCAAGTCTTGTAAGTTCTTGATCAAGTTGGTGGTATCATTATTATAAGCATCCTTCATTGCTTGTAAACCGACATTTATGGCAAATGAACCTTTATATTCAAAATATACCGAGACCAAGTAAAACCAACTTTCATCAATTGATCCGGTAAAGGTATTTATAGTGGTCAAGTTATCTAAATCCCAAAACTCAGAATCACCTTCGGTAGGAATAATTTGTTTAAAATTCCAAAGACACAAACTGGCGTAGGTACCTATTGGGGGTAATCTAAGATACTCGGCCGTGGCAATCCAAGCATCAGCTATACTAGCAGGCAACTTATCTGTTGGCTTATCAGTACCCCAAACGTATGCATGTCCTAAAAAGCCTAAAACTTGGTAAGCACGTCTATATTGTTCAATATTTTCGAGATGATCGACGGATAACTTTTCTAGCGAATCAATAACTTTTCTGATTCTTTTAGTCAATATTAATGCCGGTAAATTTGCCACTATATCTTCCCACGGCTTATAATAGTCTTGTGGTAACCTTTCCAAAGGTAAAACAGCAGGTAAAAACCCTGAATTTGGGAACACATCATAGTCCTCCAACTTGGGAACAGTGTCACTCATATTTATAATACTTTTTAAGGTAAACTTCTACTAAATTAGCGTAAATATGGACGGTGGTTCAAAACCCGATGATTCTTACTAACGGTTGAAAGGCTTTACAGGAAAAAGAAAAAAAAAATCAACTAAATCCACGTGATCTCGGAATTTAAAATCCTCAGTAGCTATGGGCGGTAACTTTTATTAAACTGGTGGTAAGCTCTATACAATGGTAGTAAATTTACAACGAATGGTGGTAGACTAAAACTTTGGAAGCACTTGATCAGATTCATCTCGAGTGATCCCCAATTCCAATAACTTTCCAAAGGCCAAACTGAAATCATTCATATACCTCGATTCACTTTCAGCATACACTTTAACCCATTTGTAGAATTGCGAATCTCGAATTAACTCCATATCGGTATTCAACATCATTAAGGATTTATCTGGGTTATAATATTGACTTTTTCCCGTTTCTGGTACTTTATCTAAAGTCCAGGTTTCATTATATAATAGAACAAAGAATTGGTTGGTGAAAACTGTAGGGGTTTGTGTCCATTTACCCTCCCATCCACTAAATTTTTTATGACATCTACCAATAGCATGAGCACCTACTAATGCCACCATTTCTTGGTCATCGAACCCCATACGTTCGAATGTAGTTCTAACATGATTGGCATCTTTATCGGCAAAGGGTAAATTCCCCACCGGGGGCACGAATTTATCATTGATACAATCGAATCTACCACATTTCCAAGGAATTTCTGGCCCGTCCATTTGTTCTATAGCCACTTTCCCTGCCAATGTCCATAAATCAGAGTATGTGATTTTGGGAAACTGCTGTTTAACGGGTTCCAAAGCAGCTCGGGCAATATCCAATCCCGTATTACCTTCATCAATCATTTCGGGTAAAAATCTCATTGTAGCGCCATTCGACCCGCCCAAACCTGTCGATTTATCGTAAGTGGCACAACAATGCCAGGCGAGTCTTAGAATAATTGGCGCTAAAGAACCATCGTCGTATCCGTTCATGGGAAATATTTCTTCAATTGCGGTAATTACTTTATCGACATAATCCCAATCATTTGGATCGATCGATTTAATTAAAGTTAAATTGGACGCCGGTTTCTTGACAATTTTCAATCTTAATTGGGTAGACTGATTATTGGGTAATTTGATATTGATTTCTCGAAGTTTTTTATTATTAGTACTGAATATTTGACTGGTATCATAAGGTATAACAAATTTGTTTGCCTTGAATTTATCCTGTTTAATCATTTGATTCCATTTGTTGGTGAGTTTGGCTCGGGATGATAATATGGATTTTTCAATATCGGGAATCGATGGTGTACTAAGTTTATGTTTTTTGGGCAACACTATTTCTCGACTTGGTGGTGGAGCTGTAGATGATGGAGCTGAAGATAATAACAATTTTTCTTTTTCATTTATAATTTCTTCATTTGTAGGTAATTTTGTCAATTTTTCATTAACCATTCCTTCATTCCCAGCCAAAGTTAATTTCGGATCGGATTCTATTATTCTTGTCACTTGCTTTCTCACATCAACTAAATTTGATTTCTTTCTCAACTGGGTAGTTCTTGCTTTATACTTGCTAGGTTTCATCGGCAATGTTTTGGATATTTTATTATTGGGGGGTATAATAGGGGGAATATCCAAAGCCAAACTCTTAATCTTTCTTTGCTTCTTCTTCTTTTTAATTGACCATTCGGGCGATGATTCATAAACACTTGACGAATTGTTTATCAATTCCTTTTCCAAGTCTTGTTCCTTTTTAACTTGTAAATATTTTAAATACCCTTCATATTTAGTCAAACTAATATTCTTAAACGTATAACCAGAACTTTCGTTCTTTTTAAACTTCTTTAAAACACAGAATGGTGCATGAGCTACATATCTATCAAACAAATACTGTTGAAACTCAATAAAATTCATAAAATCTTCTGGTATTTGCCATAAAAAATCAACATAATTATCCAATTCAAACTTTTGATAAAACTTCCAAACATAACTTACTTCTTCTTCTTCCTCAATTTCACTTTCATCGCCAGACGTAACAATCTCATTTCCATCATCCTGCTTGAAAGTATTACTAACAAACCTAAACAACCTCAATGGACTATTTATAAATGTCAATACATGGAACAATGTTGCAATATTAACTTTAAATAACAACCAATTCCAACGTAAAATCATAAGTACCACCAACCCCGGGAATGTCACCAATTGAAAGATCTTTCTATTGATAGAATATACCAATGGATACTTAATAAACATTGTTAGTAACTATCTAATGATTATCTGATAATTTAACCGCTTAGTGGAAATGTTTGGCTGCAAAATCTATTTATAAATCACGTGCAATGGTTTGGTAATTTCACACGACTCGATCATTCGCAATAATAGCCAAGCCCAATTCCAAAGGAAGCAACTGGTGGTAAATAGAATTTAGGCGGAATTAGTCACAATTCAATTGGATTTGATAAAACATAAATTATGTCTTTCAAAGGGTTAAAGAAAACGTTGGTGCGTACTCCGCAGAATTTTAGACAGAAATTCAATATGGGAGAGGTTACGACCGATGCTGTTTATCAAGATGCTGAACGGAGGTTCAAAGAGTTGGAATTGGAGACTAAAAAATTATCAGATGAATCCAAAAGATATTTCGGTGCTGTCAATGGGATCTTGGATAACCAAATTGATTTCTCAAAGGCAATTGAAGAGATTTATAAACCAATTTCTGGTAGATTAAGTGATCCTAATTCGACGGTTCAGGAAGATAATCCAGAAGGGATTCAGGCTTCAGAGAGTTACCAGGAAGTTGTCAAAAAATTAAAGGAAACTTTGAAACCTGATTTAGAATTGATTGAAAAGAGAATTGTCGAACCGGCTCAGGAATTATTAAAAGTGATTCAGTCGATTAGAAAAATGGCTGTCAAACGAGATCATAAACAAGTCGATTTGGATCGTCACAAGAGAAATTATACTAAATACGAATCCAAAAAGGAAAGAACTACCAAAGACGAAGAAAGAATGTATTCTGCCGAAGCTGATGTCGAAGTTGCTCAACAGGAATACGATTATTATAACGATATGTTGAAACAGGAATTGCCCATTTTGTTCCAAATGCAATCTGATTTCATCAAACCATTATTCGTCAGTTTCTACTACATGCAATTGAACATCTTCTACACTTTATACCAAGCCATGGAAGAATTGAAAATCCCTTACTTTGATTTGAATTCCGATATCGTCGAAGCCTATAATTTCAAAAGGGGGAATATTGAAGAACAAACCGATGCTATTGGTATTACCCATTTCAAAGTTGGGCATGCTAAAAATAAATTGGAAATGACCAAAAGAAGACACCAATTGGGTCAAGCTGGTGACCTGAGTCCTAACTCTCCTGGAACTCCTACTTATGGTAACTATGGTGCATATGGTCAACCTGCCCAACAGTCCGATCAATTGCCTGCTTATAACCCAGCTGGTTATCAACATCCATATGGCGATAATAAAACTACCGCTGGGTATCAACCTCAATATGGTGATAATAAAACCGCCGCAGGACCAGGTGCTGCTTCTACGTATGGTGCATATGCCCAACCGCAAACACCAGTTTCTAGTGGAGGATATCAATCCCCTGCTCCAACTGGATATGGTGCCCCTGCCGCAGCTGCTCCTGCATTAGCAAGCCCACCTCCAAGCTATGGAGGCGCTCCGCCAGTGGCCGCCGCACAAACTTGTACTGCATTATACGATTACGCTGCGCAAGCCCAAGGTGACTTATCATTTACTGCCGGAGCAGTCATTGAAATCATCCAGAAAACCGATGATGCCAATGGATGGTGGACAGGTAAGTTCAATGGCCAAACCGGTGCATTCCCCGGGAACTATGTTCAATTAAATTAATATGTGTAGTGTATAAAATTTTATAGAAATGTTATACAATGAATTGAAAATTTACTTTCGTGTAATTCTAAACAATAGCTACTTCAAATAATTTACATTTAACAATTTTATTTTTCTTAAGTTATACATTCAAGTATTTAAATATATTTCTATTTAAATATATTTCAGTCTTAAAATGCCAAATAAATACCATTTAATAACCAGTTGAAATCAAATAATCAGCCAACTTTTCAACGATAGGTACTGCTTCACCAGCTTGTACGCCTTCTGGATAATGAGCCAAAATAATAGCTTGAGTAGTTCTTACAGCAACCAACCCTTCAGCCTCATGTTTACCGTAAATTGATCTATTATCAGCCTTCAATAAGAAATATTTCTGACCAACAGCATGTAAACCAGTTGCTTGCAAGTCAGAAGGATCGTCGTAACCTTTAGCAATGGCTGTAATTTCCTGTGGCTGTAATTGGAGACCTCCGGATTGTGCCCATAAGGAATCACCAGCTCTTGAATATAAGGCTGCTTTGTCTAATTTACCAGTAGCAGTCAAATTGTCAGTATACGCTTGCCAAGACATGTTAATTCAATATATATCAATTCAATTGAAAGGAAGATAAAATCAGTTTGAAACTTGGTCAATCCTCAATTATTCTCACCATGATGAAATCACGATTTACAAGTGTTATATACAAACCATTTCTTAAAAATATAGAACTATTTAATTTAACCTCCGTTTCTTTGGGGTTGGTTCATCCACTTCAACAATATCTACATCTTCATCAATGACTATTTCATCATGGCCATTTTCCAGTTCAGTAGTACCATTTTCAGTAGGTTCAGTTGGAAAACTTTTCTTAGGTCTCAAACTTAATGTTGGGAACTTGGTTTTTGGTTTCAAAGTGATATATAATTCCAAATTCTCTTTGACATCGTTATCATCTTGTATTAATACTAACCCACCATCTTTGAATCCTAGCGTAGATAGTTTTGTTTGTAAATTATCATCGAAATCAATATCATAAACCAACTTTGATTTATCTAATTGAACAGATATAGCTTCATCTTCATAGTCATAAGTTTCTATAAGATTATTCACAAACCATTGTAAACTTTCTTCAAGATCATTTTCGTTTATTTCCAAGATTCCTCTCGATAATAAAGATGAACTGGCACATTTTGGATTAGGTTCGACTAATTTTGCTGCAGTGATATATTTATTAGGCTTAATACTGATGAATATGGTAGAAGAATCTGCGGTAATCTGTTTGAAATTAGATTCATTTTGACCAAAGAATTGGGTACCACATAAGCATGAAAATCCCGAGACTATAGCATTGGTGGTGGCAATAGCAGGAATGATATTCCCGGCGATTTCCTTGATATCGAATTTCGATTTCAATTCGATTTGGAAAATGTAAGAACGGATATTGGAGGCAGCACTGACAAAATTCAACGTATCTTCGTCATCTTTATCAAATCTGATAACAGTTTCACCATTTTCAATTCTCTTTTGTAAAGCTTGACAAGATTTGATCAATACATATAAATTCTCGTGGATTGTCCATAATTTGGTATCTTGGGCAAGGACATTATTATTTTTGGATTGGAATAGTTTACTGACATCAGCTTCGTATTCATTGATATCCAAGGGAACTGGTTTTATTCGGGTTTTCCATAAAGAATCAATCAATAACAACCGTTCTATATCGACTTTAAAAATCTTATTAATCAATTCCTGGGTGAATTTAAGAGAATTACCTGAATGAGCGATATTTCTTAATTCAATCAATTCGTTGGCCCCAGCAACCAAACTATCCACTTCCTGTTGATCGTCACTAGCGTTTTGAATTGATTCTTCGCTGACACTCTCATCCAATTCGTCAAATAATTGGTGAAATAAAAACTCTTTAGCCCAAGTAATACAATGAATTGGCTGTGATGGAGTCGATCTAATTGTACACACAGGGAAAGTTTTAGGAGTGGTTTTCTCCTGACAATCAAAACATTCACTAGAATAAGGGTATATAGGTTGAACCTGGCCCTCAAAACCAGTGGTACCCGATTCCATTAATGGCTTTTTCAAGAATAAACTTAGTTTATTGACATATCTTCTAGCTTCTAAATTATCTAATGCATTGAATATACAATCAAACTGAGACCACCACGATATAGGGAATTGTTTAGTATCCATGATATTACCATGATGCGGAACCAAATTTGTCTTGAAGTAATTAAAACTCTGCACGGCCTGTGCTATGGTCATAGATTTAGACTGATCGATATCTTTCTTTCTGAACAAGAATTGTCTATTAAGATTCGATAATGTGATTGTATCCAAATCGACAATGTGGATTTCGCCGTATCCCGTCAACATTAAATCCTTCAAAAGCTCACAACCTATCCCTCCAGCACCCACCATTAAGATCTTCGACTGACGGACCCTGCCGTACGTCTCATCCCCAAGAATCTTCTTCAAATACGTATCTTTGGCCATTACCAATTTGTTTGGTATTCTACGGTAGTCAACTTTTCAGATTTTCCATTGCGTAGATTGGACTACAATAACAAATAATTACGACCTACACATAAATTGGCCACAATTACTATTATACTGTTGAATTATTGATCAGTCGACTCTATAACGGATAATTTATGATTTTACAAAAAAATTCTGCTTCTAATGCCATTCTTTACAGTGTTTTAAAAGGAAACACGTAAAAACACGTAAAAACACTTAATCACCAACAATTATAGCCACGGAATACAAAGATAAAGGTTGCACATACTGAATTGTTCATTAGTAAACAACTATATAACGTTTAATTTATGATTTATTTTAGGCTCTATTTTTTAATGGCATTCTTTACAGTGTTTTCTTCGAAAACACTTAAACACCAATAAACAAAGTCCATACCCCCTTCAAATACCCGACAATTTCATCACCACCCAATTTAGATTCCCCATACAATCTATCAACGAAATTAATAGGCACCTCACCAATATTCATACCAAAAGATCTAGCTCTGACCATCATTTCCATTTGGAAAACATACCCCTTAGACTTTGTAGCATTAATAATCTTAGTTAACGCATCTTTCTTATATAATCTAAACGAACCGGTTAAATCAGAAACGTTTGGTCTTAACACAGTAGCGGCTAAGAAATTAGCCCCACGACTGACCAATTTACGCTTCAAATCCCAACCGTATACACCACCGTTTCCAGCATATCTAGTACCAGTGACAATATCGTAATCACCTTTCTTTTGTTTAGCAATTAACTCTGGAATAGCTTCAGGATGATGAGAGAAATCGGCATCCATGATAATTACAAAATTACCAGTAACATATTGTAAACCATGGATATAAGCAGTACCTAAACCTAACTTCCCAGCTCTGGCTCTTAATTGGATATGGTCTGGACCAAATACGTCAATCAATTGTGTGGCTATTTCCTGAGTACCATCTGGTGAAGCATCGTCAACAATAATAACTTCCCAGTCTATGTTATTTTCCTGGAAAGTTTTGGCCAACAAGTAAATCAAGATTGGCAAGTTCCTTCTCTCGTTATAAGTAGGCAAGATAACCGAGTATTTGTTACTAGTCATTGTGTTTTAAAGTTGTTGATACTAAATTTCCAGATTTTCCACTTTTGTCTATACGTGGCTTTCGCGTTGAAATTTAATTAGGCGACAATAGACGTAATTTTAATTTACAGTTAATTATACACCATTAATATATTAAACTCTAGCTATACACCTTGGCTATGTAGAATGCTATCTTTAGTCTTTGCTACTACTTTTACAAAATCAATTTTTAACGAAATTAACCATCCCTCCTTTTGAACATAAATTAATCTA